>VDFB02062175.1:0-29543 GCA_007258455.2 Sequoia sempervirens | reverse complement strand
TACACCCAACAAAGCATTTATGAGCTCTTCCATGGCTCTTACATGTCCCTTGCAAAGGTCAAGCTCAACATTAATTGTCAAATTCAAATTTGAAATCTCCCTCTCTTTGGCACATTGACCAAAATGTGCTCATTCCTCATGCTATCACAAGTTGACAAGTGGCCTCTTTTCATTGGCTTGTTTTTAGTCACACATCCTCCATTTTTAGCATTCTTATATCATTCTATTATATAAATAACTATAAAATCCATTGGTTTAATCCTCCGCAATCTCAAGCAGAAATGCACCATTGTCATTTGAATCCATATCATCTTAGCATTCCATATAATTCTTCATAGCATTTTTATCATAGAGCTTAAGAAAGGATTGGGAAAGGGCTTATTTCCATAGAAGCACCAATCCAATATGAGATAGAGTTTGATTCTCGCTTCCTTATGATTTCACTTAGTTCATTTGATATTTTTTTTATTTTGATTACATTATGAAGGATGATTCAATATTTCATAGGAGTTTTCTTAGTTTGGTTTTACTTCATTTTCTAATAACTCTAATGTTTTTTTGATATTTGAGGTAAATGAAAATTTAGCAACCATAGGTATGATGTCCTCCAAGAGTGTGACCTTTCTTGGTATATGACTTTCCTGTTAGTGGTCATGCTATGTGTTGCATTCTCTAAATTGTGGATCTTTTATTCTAGACTTGTCCTCTCTTGGATAAATTAGGCACGATGTTCCCTAAGAGGAGACCTTACATTAACTAAGGAAAACCCATTTAAACATGTCTTATCCTATTTTCTTGTTTTTTATAAGTGTTTAGCATAGTGCAACTTCCTAACCTTGTTAAGTTCGAACTTACAAATGTTTTTCATGGCTACCAAGCATAACACATGTTGTTTTCATGTGGAGCCTTGTTAGTTCATCAATACTTAACATAACACAAATTACTAAGCCTTATGAAGCTTGAAGTTCATATTTTACGGTGCCTTATTAATCTTATCAGAGGTAATACTTTCTTATGGTATGAGAGCGTAATAATATTCTCTCATTTTCTACCCTTGGGGGCTCACCTAAGGAACACCATATTTCACTAGCCCATTTGACTGTGCCTTGTTGTTTGAATAGTGCATAATGAGTTTCACTTGTATTATTTTTGGATAAACAGTTGACATGTGATCCACATTATGTTGGATAGTTGAGGCTTGATCCATTCATTCTTTTTATTGTTTCTCTTTTTTAGTCTTCAATGACATTGTATGATTGAGTATCCTATCATTGCTACATATATATCTATGTTTAACATAGGCATGTGTCTCCTTGTGCCTTTGTTGGTTTTTTACATGACATCTAAGATCTTGTGATTTTTATCATCCTCCTTGATCTTTATCATTGCATCCTTTCAAAAAATTTACAATTAGACCTCTTTTGATTGTCTACTTTAGTGTGAGTTTGACGCAGAGTCATCCTCTCACTAAAGTGGGGGTAAATGTAGTGTAAAACAATGTAATCCTTTACATTTTTTCACTTTTTTTGGGCCTCCTAATTTAAATTAGACTTAGTAGTGCCTTAATTTACTATTGATAAATGTACCCATTTACATTTAAACACTTATTTGGGCCCTCTTAATTAAATTTAGATTTATTATTCATTGACTAGCCCTTTAAATAATTTATAATCCTAATTAATTATATTTTATGAAGGGGAAAGCCGACAAAAGTTAATTCCTAAACATAATAGTTTACCTTGAGCAATGTGTATTTCAAGAATAGGTACCTAGGACCCATTCACCCATGGGTTAATGGGTCCTCCCTAGACCCTTGGAACTAAATTTAAAATGTTTTTTTGGGTTATTTTAACATTCTCAAATCCATAATTCAATTTCAACTTGTGATATTTCAATTTCGGGAAATAAAGGATACATACATATAAATACAAGGTTATTAGAGTAAGTTTAACCTAGATTTTTTGAAGAAGAAGCCTAGAATTTTTATGAGAGAAAAAGTATAGCAAGGTTGATGATCAAGGGAATTCGAGAGAAAATATGTTAGATATTAATTGCAGCATTCAAGATTTATTCATCATATCAAAATCTTCTTGTGTCATGCATGTTTTTTGAGCTAACATTATTATCTAGGTTTTAAGATCAAATTTTATGAAATAAAAGAATTATTTCAAGTGTCAAGCTCCACATCCAATTCATAAATTTCATTCAATTTTCAAAAATCCAAAGATCTTCCCTATCAAGGTTTCACTCAAGGGTTTGTTGAGTGGTAAAATAACTTTTTTCATTCTTCATCCCCTCATTCATGTATTATTTCAATTTTAGGTTTCATTACAAAAATGATGTTTTAGAAAGGAAAACACCCATTCACCCAAAAAAAAACATTTATATCTTGTGTGTGTGATTGCACATTTAGGTTGAATAAGACTCGAAGAAATTTTGAAGTGCAAGTTCTACAAAGTTGTCTAAGTTACAAAAGTTTTCAAACTTTTTGCCAAATCATATAGTCTAACCTATATATCTAATTTTTATGTTTCTGAAACTAAAACCTAGATAAATTATAAGCCAAAAAATGCACCAGATCCTCCCAAAAGATTGTTGAAACCCCTATACTTAGACCCATTTTCCCATGGATGGATGAGTCTCAGATCAGCCTTCAGAAAGTACTTTTGGTGACTGGTACATATGTTTCTACCCATATCATATCTACATTTGGTTATCTCATTCTATAATTATTGAGTTTAATATTGTTGTTTCAAGTGTTATATTGCATTTTGGAGCTCATTTGCTATTTTTAGTTTTTCTCCCTGAACTGAAGGAAATAGGGTTCCACTTTTTGGGAGATGGAACTTAGGGGACCTATTTCACACTTTAGCTTACTAGGAAACCAAGATCCCTTAACAAAGTGACTCAATTGAGAGGAGGGAATATTAGGAGGTTCCCTTAGGTGTGATTAAATGAGGGTTAACCATTAAAATGAAGTTTCATAGGAGAAATGCAAACTCTAATGCACTAAACCCAATATAATTAAGAGCATAAAATTAAATTAACCAACATAAATTAGATAGAAAGGAACTTGGTAAACAAATGGATTCCATGCAAGAACTGCAACTCCAAAATTTTTGTTTTTGAAATGTAATGGGACTCATACACCAGGCTAGGAAATTTAGTCCTGCTATAGGAATTTGTGTAGAATCTGGAATCGTTTGTTAAAAAATTAGGATCTATAGAATATTGGTAAAAATAGGTATAATAGGATTCATACTCCTAGAGAGGTGATTTAGTACAAATATTTTGGTTTGAATATAACTTATATAGCCTCTACTAATCTTATGTGGCTTTCATCTTATTTGATCTCCAATTCTGTGAGTCTAAATTCTGGCATATAGGTGAGTTCCTGTGAAGATGAAAACTTCTTGACAAGTTTGACAACTTTTGCAACTTTTTCTTCAAAGGAACTTCAGGCTCCAATTTACCTAAATCTGTAATCACACATTAAGAGGGGAAAAAAATTTGTGTTAGGAAATAGGGGATTTCCTTGGTCAAACCCTATTTCTGTAATTATACCTTAGAATAAAATGAAATTACATGAACGAATGATGAATGAATAATATAATATTTCTATGCACCAAACCCTTGAAATGAAGGATGAAAAATTATGTGAAATGACTCCAATGGATGTGTATGTTCACTCTTGATTGAATTCTTGAAACTTGACATGAATACTTGCTCACTTGAATATTGAAATCTAAATCATAAATTTTAATGCAAAAACACATATGATGAATGAATACTCTGACATGATGCTTGAATCTTGAATTGATGCTCCAAAATGGGTGATAACTTTCTCTTGAATTCTCCTGACCTCATAAACTTGCATTAGGAATGCTGTCTTGAAAATATTGGATGAATTGAAAACTTGCTAGCTTGTTAGTAGAAATTATGTGAAATAGCCTTGTAGTTATACTTGTTTATGAATAATTTCCCAAAATTATAAAACTACAAGCTAACATTAGATCTAGGATAATAGAATCTTTCCAATAATTTTATTTAAAATAGGTCCTAGTTAAAGCGTGACACATACACTAGGTTTGATGTACAAGTCCTAGTATCTTAAACATAAGGCACAAACTCCAAGAAGTGTTAAGTTCAATCTAATGTTTAAAATAAGGCCTTGATACATGGGTGGGACCCATATTCCAAAGGTGACGTATGAGTCCCAAACCACTAGATATGGAACACATAACATCAAAAATTAAATTATGATTTATCATTTGTTAAATTTTGAGGATTATCTGTAGAAGTTGAGAAATCAAACTTCACAGTCCCCAAGAATCACCTACATGCAATCACCTATCACATACAAAAAATATCCAGAACAAAGAGAAGATGTTCTATAAACCTCAGAGAAAATATGTGGAAGCAGAAACCCAAATATGATTATTGAATGTAATAATTGCAATGAGATCAATCCTTATGAAGGAGATCATGAAAACCCTAAAGAAAACCTAAAAGGGAAAACTCTAGTGTGCACACTTAATAATTAATAAATATAATTAATTATTAATGTGCCTAAGTTTAGCTTAAGAAAACCTAAAGTAATAAGTGAATTAATTAATTAACCAATATGATTAAATTAATTAAGTGAGATGTCTTATTACTCTAATATTATCCTCATAAAATGCATTAAAGTAGGCTTGTGCATTCAAAATAGGCCCAATTAATGCATAAAGAAACCTATTTTTAGAATGGAGGGTCCAAACAAGAGTGAAAATTTAAAGGGATACATTTTCCTACAATACATATAGCACCCACTTTAGTGAAAGGAACTTGCTTCAAACTCACACTAAAGTAGACAAATATGCATCAAAAGGGGTCCAAGTGTACCAATTCTTGTGTGATAGGATGACAAAAATGAAGAGGGATGCTCAAGCCCCCGGGATCAAGATCCTATTGCAAACCAAAATAGGCACAAAATAATAAACATGTGAATGATGTATGAAGCATCAAAAAGATACAAGCATGCACTACTAAAGACATATAAAGAAGAAATAAAAAGTAACAAGAGGGTGGATGAAGCATCAAATATTTTTCCAACACAATATGGATAAAGCCTTAGTTGTTTGTCCAAAAAAAATTACAAGTGGAACATAGTGTCCACCGTGCAAAAAAATGCATTCTCACAAGAGCTAGTGGAATCTGGTATCCACTAGGTGAGCCCCCAGTGAAACACATACACATGTGCCTAGTATGCATGCACACAAACAAGCAAGTGGCTATGGTAAAGTCTTCCTATGGTTGAATCTCATACATACTAACCATACCAAATCTATATCTCTTGATATCTTTGATAAGGTGACACAAAATGAAATTTCAAGCTTATGAAAAATATGCAAGTAAATATTTGTTCAAAGGGACTTTGCTTAGTTCATGTAAGGTCTCTTCTTATGGAGCATCATTCCTAATTTCTCTAAGAGAGGAAAAATAAGAGAAATATCATGCTAGCCAAATTACTTGGCATGTCATCCTCATCCCAAGCATGCTCTTATATATACATTGAAGCTAGTCAACTAGCCAAAAAATATAATGACAAGTACCGTATGAGATAAAGGCTACCTAACCTCCTTTTCCCCACTTAGAGCAAGACAAGGGTGAGTTGAGATAATTTATGATAAACATAAAAATCAATATCAATTAGAGGAACTATTTGCTTCAACACAATTAAGAGCATCAAAATCCTTAATATGTTGAATTTTATTACTCAAAGCCTTACATTTATTAGTAGAATGACCATGAAATCTATGATATGTCTAAAATAAACTCTTGTAACATTTCTTTCATGTTTTTGGAGGGAGAGATATTAAGTGATCTTTGAGGATTCTCGCTAACATACTCTCTTGATCAATAGTAGGGGATATTCCTTCATTAGCACAAGTTGTCATACACAAAATAGATGATAAAGGCTTAGATGAAGATGGAGATAGAGGTGGTAAACCTAGACATTTCTTGAAAATGTATTATTAAATACTTCACTTGTTTTCTATGACTTTTCTCCATGTTTTCATTATGTCCATGCCTAGAAAGGGGTTTGTATCCAAGACCACACCATTCTTACAACTTAGATGAAGGGGTTTTATGCTTTGAAGAAGGATTGAATTCTTCACAAGAAAACAAATCATTTTTAGGTTTCTTAAATTTAGGCATCTTCCTATCATGAGGGATGGGGGTTAGAGGGCCTCCATCACCACCATGGGGTGATGGTGTTGACGTAGAACCAAATTGAGCATATGAAACACAAGGTTTTCTAGGTGTAGATTGTGAGATTTTGTACTCTCCTATAAAGGAGGGCATAAAGTCTAATGAATTGCAATTATCACTAAAGCATGTGTCTAAAAATGAATCATTTGTATATGAATTTGAATATTAACAATGGGATTTTAGATTCTTCATTGGAATGAGGCATAAAATATAGCGACTCCCAATCATCACTAAAGAGTTTTGTTGTAGGTGAAAGGAAATAAGGATTAACATCAACTTTTATAGGTTCTACATTTGATATTTGAATGAAAGTATTAGGGGAGTTGGAAGTGTTATGATCATGGTTAAATTGTGATTTATAACTTTTTTCATATTATTCAACTATGTATATCTTGTTGTTGTATTCAAATTTTATCACACGTTGAAGAGTATATGGGACTTCTTTCATAGCATGAATCCATAGTCTCCCTAGGAGAAGGTTGTATGATAGAAATCCTAGCATGATATGGATAGGCCTAGGAGAAACTATAGTTCTGACCTCAATAGGAAATGTGATATTCCTAATGCTTGTTGATTAAAATTTTCAAAGCCATAAATATTAACATCATTGAGTTGAATAATCTTCTTTCCAACACTAATTTTATCTAGGAGATCAATTCTATAAACATTAAGAATTGCTCTATTATCAATAAGGGTACGCCTAGCTACAATTTCATTAATAATCACCTTTATAATCAAAGCTTCAATATTATGTTATGTCTCAAGTGAGGGTAATTCATGTTTAGGGAATGGGATTTCTGAATTTTCACTTGCATACAATTAGAGGAGGTTGCTACATCATTCTTGATTTCACATAAAATTACATGTTATTCTTCTACAAAATTCCTTAGAGCATCCTATGGTGTGCAAGTGATACTTTTGCTAAAGAAAATAGGTAGATGTTTATACAATGAATTTTATTATCAAGATCATTCTATTTTACACTATGTGAAGGAAAACTATGACTAAGAGGAAATATAGGTTGAGGAAATGGTAATGAGGTAGGTATGGTTTGTTGTTGTATATTATATGTGTGAGCAATGGTATTGTAATTTTTTTGTTGCAAAAATTATTACCACAAATTTTCCTTATAATGTTCGAGATAACCTTTGGAGGTAATGGTTTAGGTTGTTCTATCATGGGAGGTGACTTAGGAGGCTCACTAATTAAAGGAGGCCCAATTTTTCTAGTCATAACCTCAAATGAGCTACCTAAATAACCTTCTAATAAAGGGCGATTTGAAGTGAACTTAAAAAATTCATCTATACCATCCACCATAGTTTTTCTTCAGACACATGTATCATTAGAAGAGGGACAAACAATATTGTCATGATGCTCAATTATTGGTTCTTCTAATGCCAAAATACATTCATTACAAATAGGAGAGATATCAGGAGAAAAATAATTAGGATTATCATGATTGTCTATGTGTGCATCCACTTGCATAAAAGTTTTAATGGATGATCTAGGTGAGATGAAGTCCTCAACGACTTCATCTAACATGTAAATGCTATCACAACTAAAGGGTCCAAGACACCATTTAGTTTTTTTTTGTTTGATGTTTTTTTTTTTGTTTTCTAATTAATTTTGAATGTAATATAATCTTATCAAAATATGAAATAATGCTAGAAATGAAAAAAGGTGCAATAATCTAATTATATCCAAAATTGAAACATGCACTTGAAATGAACATAATCTCAAAAGATTTCCAATGACAATAATTATGCTTGAAAACTGAAATAGTAGCCTAAAGACAACAAACTGAAGCACAAAATAAAGTTTTTAATGTTGTAAAATACATATTTAGACATGATTTAGGATAAAATAGCCTATATGGTTGAATGAGTCTCAATTAGGGTTTGTAGAATGTTCAAATAGTGAAAATTAGATAGCATAGAATACCCATAAATCTTGAAAAACAACCTCTATAGGGACTAAACTACTCAAGTGGGTGAATGAGTCCTAGAAAAGAAGGCATGAGAGCCAACTTGGAAAGCCCTATGCCAAGTCATATATTTCTGAGTAAGGTTGCATCATGTAAATGAAAAACAAAAAGAAAGGGGTTGTCCCCTAGAAAGGAACATACCAAACACATAAGGTATCTATGGATTTGAGGTTAGTATGTTTGTTTCTGAAATGTTTTTATTAAAGAGCTTGGAACTATTATCATTCCCCAAATACACATAGAACTGGAAGAATGATACAAAGAGAGTGAAAAAAGAAAAAAAAAAAATGAAGTCCATTTTGGCTCAACATGGAAGAGACATTGTGAGGGTCGTAATGATTTTGATCGTCCCAAAAGGAAAATCACAAAGAGAAAATGCAAAAGAAAAGAAAAAGATTTTGGGTCAACATGAAGGGGACATTGAACAGTCTCAATTCCTTGTGTCACCCCCAAAAGGAAAACACAAGAAAAATACTAAGTAAAAAGGAAAAGGGAAAGGGACTATTTGGGTTAACATGGAAGAGACATAGGTCGTCTCTATGCTTTGTGACATCCCCAAAAGGAGAACAAAAAATAAAAGCGAAAAAGGAAATGTATGTCATAAAGAAGAATAGAGATACAAATAGAGGAACTGCACAAAGAGAGAGATAACATTAAACACATGTTATGGGGGAACATTATATGCACATAAAAGAGAAATGAAAATATAAAAGGAGCTATTAATGCAAATGTAACTCAACCATTAACCAGGTTACTGACTTCTCAATCTCAAGGAGTATAAGCAAAATATTAATAGCTTAGTTTAGAGACAAAAGTAAATACATTACAATGACAAAGCTAACAACTTCTTACCCTCACTAAGTGTAGGGAAATAATGAGATAAGGTGGGTGATGGGAAATATCATGCAATAGTGAGAATGGAAATTCTATAAGTATGGCACAAGGAGAAGATTTTAATTTTAAGGTATGATAGGGAAGTAATCGCTATCAGTGAAATGATACTTGTCTAGTATTTCCTTCAATTTCTGACATTCTTTGGTTTGATGTCCAAGAATACAATGATATTCACAATATGGTATGTTAGAATCTTTAGGACATATGACCAACCTATTCATAGGTGGTGAAATTATTAGGCCTTTGTTTAAAGTAGTTGAAGTCTCTATTCATATTCAGGTGGAGGATGAGTAGGAAACTTGAGTTTTTTAATTTATAAGCTCATTTTCATTTGCTAAATTCTCCTTTTTCATGAATGGAAGGAGGAAGAGGACCCACGTGGATACTAGCATCCTTGTCATTAGAATCAGGTAATGGTTGTTCACGTGGAAAGAGAATGTTCAAGTCAGGAGGAGAATCAAAGATCACTGTACCATCATTTTGAAGTCTCCAGTATTCAAAAGGAGGCTTATCAACATGAGGAAGATCTCGATATCCTAGTACTGTTGTGCTTTCTTATATTGGTTTTTGTTAAAGAAGTTGATGAATGTTATGCTCATTTTTTGTGTAACACCCTTGTTTAGTTAGGATAGTAAAGCCTTTTCCATATGTTTCCTCAAGGTTGATTGATGTGTTCATAACTTTCTTATCATAAAATGGTTGTTTAGAAAAAATAGGCCCACTTGATGGAGGAACCTTAGGTACTTCATGAAATTTTGGATGTAAGTATCCAAAGTGATCAGGAGATGCAACAGTAGGAAGATCTTGTGGCTTCATGGATGGGTAAAAGGTTGCATTGGGTTCAAGGTTATCAAGACATTTTTTTAAGAACTTTTTCATGCTATCATCATCTTCTCTAATGATGTTTACATCATGAAGAGGAAAATCATGAGGAGTTGAAGGATCATGTGGAAGATCAAGGTCATTAGGATCACATCCAAAGGCACAATTGGACATGTCAACTAAGGATTTCAATGAGTTCCAAAAATTGTTAAAAGAAAAGGCCATGATGATAATGAATGAAAGTAAACTAATATGAAAGAAATAGCAAAAAAAAGAAAGAATCTAGAAACTAAAATAGAAAGAAATTATAGAAAACTATAATGCAGGAAAGACCCAAAAAATGCCTGAAAATGTTGTTCATAATGTGCAAGTGGACTGATTCGACCAGGGT
This sequence comes from Sequoia sempervirens, assembly GCA_007258455.2. NCBI lineage: Eukaryota > Viridiplantae > Streptophyta > Pinopsida > Cupressales > Cupressaceae > Sequoia > Sequoia sempervirens. Next base: position 19,197 of record VDFB02062175.1, on the reverse strand, counting down.
GGCGAATGAGTCAAGTTATGAGATTTTTTTGTGTTTTTCAAAAAATTTAAAGTGATTTTAAATCTTTTTAGATGCAAAATACGGATGCAAATTCATATTTTCAGTTTTTGAATGTTTTGATATGCAAAAATGAAATCTAAATGAGTCTTTCACTAATGCAATATGAGAAACCCTAGGATGCAAATACAAATCCTAATTGAATGTTGATGCAAATGGAATCTAGGATGCAAGATGTAAATAAAATTAGAAAGAGAAAGTACTAAATATGTAGGTTCACCAAAATGGACCATAGATTTTGAGGTGGATGGAATGCTAAGTCTCTTTTGCTCAATTAGGTATTTCACCTAATGGAAAGAGATAGATCCCCCACCTAAAATCTAACTGGTTCACTCAAATTAGGAAATGTATGATGTGATTAAGGCTAAATTAAATGATCTAAATGTAACTAAGTAATGTAATTGAATGATTATGAATGCAAAATCTAAGAAATATCTAATGTTTGGAAACACACTGTGATATGCAAACATGAACTAAAACATAAGTAAATGCAAAAAAAAATGGAGAAGGCTGAATCAGAGTGCACCTGGGTAATGGATGATGAATCTAGAGTGGTTTGAATGCTAGTATAAATTAGTGAAAATCACCAATGGGACTCATTCGCCACTGATGGAAAATTAGTCTAACTAATGGCAAAAAAACTTGAATAACTAGTTTCTGACTATCAGGATCCAGAATATGACAAAATATACTTTTCTAGCCTTCAAGTGGGACTCATTCACCACCAGTGGTGAATTATCCCTCTTCCAAAGTTCTCTAAAATTAGTGACCAATTCTATAGCACCAGATCTAGACTTTTCTTTTTGTCAGGTTGACGAAGTCAAATCTACAGAAGATGGACTGTATGTTGTCTCCAAGATTGAAATAGATTGTAGTTGACTTGAAACACTTTTTTGAATTCTTTACCACCTTTCAATACCTAATTTCTTGAAAAATATGCATACACAAGTCTGCAAACACACATACAAAAGGGGAAAATGGTTAAGGGTTAGGTTATATGGATTTTCCTTGGTCAAATCCCACTTTGGTAATCAAACCCTTAATGAAGAAATCAAATGAAATGAACAAAGAAAGATGAATAAACAACAAGTAAATGTCCTAATCTAACCACAACCTTTTTGAAGAAGTTTGAAGATATGTCAATGGCTGCTCCAAGATACTTGATTGATACTTGATTGAATGATGCAAAGTGCTTGAATGCTAATTGATGAATGAAAATGAAAATGATGATTGAATTATTGTAGGAGATTGAGAGATGTAAAATGAGGAGAAAAAAACCTATTTATACACACTTGTTCCTTAGTAATCCATTGATACCTCATCATAGGCTAACTTAGGTTAATTTTGAGTAAAAAACCAAAAGAAAATTTGAAACATTTTGAATTTGGAGCCAAGAGGGACTCATTCGCCACCCATGAAAAATGGGTCCCACCTTGGACTTACAAGTGGGTGTTCGGAATTAAGTGACATTTAATATTATTTTTCAGGTTTACATTTAAAAATACACTTAATTAAGGGTTATAAGGGTATAAAGGGGTCAAATAAATCATAAGGTGTAAATAGTGATATCAAGCCTAGAAAAGAATGAAATAGTATTACAAGATTTTACAACACTTCAAAATAGGACTTTATAAGTGATGAAAAGGTGATTTTAGGTTAATTGTAATAAAAAGAGTTTTAAAAAGTGTAGAAATTTTTTACAACACTTCACAACATCTTCACAATACACCTTTTTATTGAATGCTTAGGACCTAATGCAAATTCAGAAGGAACATAACATTAAATCAAAGCAAAACAGATCAAGCATCATGAGAGAAAGACCTAAAAGACAATGAACATGTCCAAGAGCCATTTTTATATGGTACATAAGGGTGAAATCATCTAATCCTACAAATTTATAATTAAGGGTGACATCGTTTAATCCATGAATATTTATTTTTTATGATATTTCTTTTACCACAAATTGGTTATAGTATTTATTTGCTGAAATATAGGTAGATGTAGTAACATAAAAAGTAGCCTTTTTTCCTTACTTTGTTTTGAATAATTAACATTAAAATTGAATTAATGGCATCTTGTAATAGTGTTTTAATGTGGTGCACACATTCAGATTATTCTAGGACTGTTATTTTATTAAAGCATGGCTTAAATGATCCTATGCAAAGGTTTTGTAAAGTGTTGTAACACACTTTCACACTTTCTAGGATTTATTTACATAATTAAGCTTAATGGGCCTCTTCTTTATCAAATGTATTTAAATTTGTACCTTACTTAATTGTTGTAAAGTGTTATAAAGCACTTTGACATTTATCTACGGTGGTCTTAATTAATTGTGGATAATTGGAGCTAATTAACCCCCTTGAATTCAAATTTAAACCTTATTTTTGATACCTCTCGAAGATCTATCCTGACACCCATGATTGAAATAATAAAACATTTAATTGGGAAAATTTAGGTCCTAGAAAATGGTGCTAGGATCCATTCACCCTAGGTGGTGAATGGGTCCTCCCTTGATAGGACCCCTCTTTATTAGTTGATTCTAAATGAGTTTTTAATGTCCTTCTCATCCCCCAGGGTTAGGTCCTAGAAACTTGAGTCGGGACCCATTCACTCTAGCTGGCAAATGGGTCCTCCCTTAATGAGGACACCCTCCAAATTTAGTTATGGTGGTAATTTAATAAATTTAATTTCTAGATCTGGTGTTGGCCTTAATCTTTAGAATTTTGAGCTTAATCTCCTAATTTAGTATAAATAAGGGGTTAATTCACATTGTTTTCCTAGCAATTCATTCCGAGTCTTCAAGAATTCAAGTTTACAAGCCTTAGAGAATTACTTGAGCATTCATATATCATCTCAAGGCATATTTCAAGAGTTTATTACAATAATTCAAGATCATATCATTATGACAAGGGTTTAAAGTATTCATGTGTGTTGTTGAGCTAAAGAAGTGGATGTAGCATTGAAGATCTAATTGCAAAAAAAAATCACATTATATTCAAGGATTCAAGATCTACATTCTTTAGAACCACTGTATACTAGTTTACAAATTTATTTCACAAGATATTATCCAAGGTGATATCAATTGCATCATTTCATGTTTCATGCTTCAATTCCTTTATTTCATCATTTGGTTTAGTTACCTATGATGGGTTTGATTGAGGAAAACCCCTATTTACTAACAAATATAAAAAATGCTTCCCTTGAATGTGTGATTATAGATTTACAGGTTGAAGATCAAGTGGAGCAAGTTTGGAGCAAGATTGTCAAAGTTGAAAAAGTTGTCATTCAAAGTAAAAAAATCAAATATTTAAAGATAAATAATTACCTATAGAGTTCTAGAAGTTGAGAAATAAGAATTTGAGAGCGCAAAGATCAAGAAATAGGACCTTGATATTAGTTTTAGAAACCCTAACATGGACCCATTTTCCACTGAAGGAGAATGTGTCCTCTATAACCTAAAAACAAGTTTTTGACAAGGCGCACAAATTTTTATGCTCTAAAAAATTCCCTCATAGTTGCTATAATAGTTATGTATCATTTTTTTTTTTATTTGCATCTTTTATCTCTCATAATTAAGCCTTTAATAAGGAAAAGATCTTTTGGTTTATCATCTTGTTCATTTAGGGTGGTAAACCCTACATCTCGAATTTAACATTTTGGTGAACCCAACATATTGAGCATTACAATTTTATGATTTTTGAAGTCTATCATTGCATCTTAGGTTAGATCTTGTATTCATTAGCAATGAATTATGATCTCATTTAGATTTTTTTGTATCAAAATCTTGCATCTCATGTAGGGTTTATACTTGCATTACTTTGGATCTCTCTAAATCTGAAAAAATACAAAATAAAATGAATCATTTTGCATCTCATTTAGATCTCATACAGTTGCATTTGAAAAAAAAAAAACATTCATTTCAATTTATACCTTGCATTTCATCTTTTAATTGAATTTTTGCACTACATTTCTAGAAAATATGAAACTAAAACTCACTGTCTCAGAACTAGAACTGAAAGATATCACTAAAATCTTGATTTTTTTTTAAATAGTTTAAAAATACCTAACTAGGACCCATTCACCCCTACTAGATTGTGAATCCTTGATTAGGTCTTGTCTGTACCTTCTGGAAACTAAAAAAGCATTAAAATTCACTCTGAAATCCACATAAACATCTCAAAAACATCTAACTAGGACCAATTCACTCTTACTAGTGAATAAGTCCTTGCTAACTACTGATCTAAATTTTCAAAACATTAAAATCTTAGTTTCTAGCTTCTATTTGGTGCTATTTCTTTCTTGTTTTAGTTTCCTAATTTGTTGTTTCATTAAGTTCATTACATTTAGCATAAATTTCTTCATTTAAATGCATTGTTAAAATTCAAAATTACATTCAAACATTTCAGTTTCAGCTTATTGTATTGTGTAATTAGTAAATTGCATAGCTTAGAATATTAAAATTGCTTTTTATTCTAGCTTATTTCATTGCCCCTTTGCTATTCTATGGTTTGCACACTAGGGTTGTAAAACTTGCATGAGCTTTACAACTTGTTTTCCTATTTGTAATACTATTGTAAGATGCAACTCGAGCCTCATGTCACCCCACAATCTATAACTCATCGTGGATCTTGGGTGCTCTAACTCTCTTCCTGATAGTATAAATAATCAACCCTTCATGGATTATAGTTTTCATACATCATTTCCCATGACTACACCCCTTACATTCAATAAGCATGATGTTATTGATAAGCTATATGAACAACTAGAAACTTACAAGCTCATATCCTTAATGAATGCATAGACATTAGCTTGTTTCCCATCATACAAAATGGAAGGAAAGTTATTAAAACATGAAATGAAACACAAATAATCTTCAACCTTAGTTTCTTTCTTCATGAATTCTTGAACAAAAAAGAAAATAGCAACAGACATGTCACAATCAATCCTACTAAAACTTGTAACAGAAAAAGTAGCCTTTTTCCCTTACTTAGTTTTAAACAATTAACATTAAAACTAAATTAATGGTGTCTTGGAATAGTGAACTGTTATGTGGGTATGTGCAGGATCATGAGGGGCCAAAAAAAAAAGTGGCAATATTATGGGTATTTTGTAGGTATGTGGCTGACGACTTTTTTTAATCAAAATTGATGAAATGAAAAGGGTTTTTTAGAGGATATTCTCAGCTTTCCACCAATATAAATTACTCTTTAATTTGAATTTAATCAATAATTATTAGTTATTTTCTATTAGAATTACGACTAAAGTCCTAATTGATAGACTGATTCAAAACATCTATAACTTTCAATGGTATCACATTTTTAAATCCAAACATGAATCACATTCTATGCTTCACATATATATGATTAAAAAGAAAAATTAAATTTCATAAATTTTTGACCAAGTTAAAGGTGGTCAAACATATGAGTTTTTATATTTTAAAAGTTGTAATAAAAATTCATAATTAATTGTTTACTTGGAAAAAAATTACAAAAAAATATGCATCACATCTGGACATGAGTCCTCTACTTATTTATAAAATTTTATAAAAAAATATTATCATTTTATTACAGTTAGGGTGGTCGAATTACACCTACTCTTATTTTTCCCCTCGAATTTAGTACTCTGCATTGAAATTTCAAATTTTCACTAAATAGATTTTATTTATTTTAAATAAACCTAGTAGTTTAGAAACTAAATTTAATTTTCTATAGATTCTATTCTTACATATTTTTTGAAATAATATGATAACTTATTCCAAATTTTTACGTCAAGTTTCCTAACACTTATTTTTGAATTTTTTGCCACTTAAGGGCCTTTTTTCCATGATGATCCTGCACATGACATTATTGTTTGTACACATTCACATCATTCTAGGACCTTTATTTGATGAAAAATTCCTTAATTGATCCTTTGCAAAGGTGTTGTAATGTGTTGTAACAAACTTTCACACCTTTTATGATTTATTTACTTAATCATATGGGCCCATTCTTAATAAAATATATTTAAATTTGAACCTTATTTAAGTGTTATAAAGTGTTATAAATAAATTTCACATTTATCTAGGGTGATTTTAATTAATTGTGGTTAATTGGATTTAATTAACCCCCTTGAATTCAAATTTAAACCTTATTTTTGAAACTTCCCAAAGATCTATCCCAACACCCATGATTTAAATAATAAAACATTTCATTGGGAAAAATTGGGTCCTAGAAAATGGTTCTAGGACCCATTCACCCTAGGTGGCAAATGGGTCCTCCCTTGATAGGACCCCCTTTATTAGTTGATTCTAAATGAGTTTTTAATTATCTTTTAATTCCCCAGGGTTAGTTCTGGAACCTTGAGCTAAGATCCATTCAACCTAGTTGGTGAATGAGTCCTCCCTTAATGAGGACAATCATTTCAAATTTAATTCTAGCAATAATTTAATTAAGTTTACTTCCAAACCTAGTGTCATCCTTAACTATTTGAATTTTAGGGTTAATCTCCTAATTTAGTACAAATAAGTGGTTAATTCACATTGTTTCTCCTAGCAATTAATTCTAAGCCTTCAATAATTCAAGTTTACAAACATTAAATCATTACAAGAGAATTCATAAGACATTTCAAGGTAGATTCAAAGAGTTTATGGAAGCAATTCAAGATCATATCACCATGACAAGGGTTTAAAGAATTCATGCGTGTTATTGAGAAAAAGAAGTGGATGTAGCATTGGAGATCTACTTGCAATAATTGTTCACATCATATTCAAGGATCCAAGATCTACATTCTTCATGGCTACTACATGCTAGTTTGCAAATTTGTTTCACAAGAAATTATTCAAGGTGATATCAATGACATCATTTCATGTTCCATGCTTCAATTCCTTTATTTCATCATTTTGTTTAATTACCTACAAGGGTTTTGACTAAGGAAAACCCCTATTCACTAATAGAAACAATTTTTTCTTCCCTTGAATGTGTGATTGCATTTTTATAGGTTTAAGATCAAGTGGAGCATGTTTGGAGCAAGATTTTCAAAGTCACAAAAGTTGTCATTCAAAGTACAAAACCAAAGATTTGAAGCTACAAAATTATGTACAGACTTCTAGAATCTGATAACCATAAATTTGAGAGTAAAAACATCAAGGAATCGGACCATGATCTTAATTTAAAAGAACCCTAATAGGGACCCATTCACCATTGAAGGTGAATGAGTCTTATGTAGCCTAAAAACAACAAGTTTTTGACAAGGTAAACAACTTTTTATTCTCTAAAAACATCCGTCATAGTTTCTATAATAGTTAGGTATGATTTTTTATTTCTATTTGCATCTCTTTGACTCTTATAATTTTAAGAGTTTGTAAAGATACACATGTTTAAAATGACATAACAAAACACCAATTTTAGCATTCGAAGGAATAGATGTCTAAAGTCTTTTTTAAAATAATCATATATTTTAAATTGTATATTAATGAAGCAGCTATTGATATTCTAAATTTCTATTGTGGTAACCGACATCATATCCATTTGGGGAATATTTCATGGTGTGTAAACAGAAATCCACCTCTCAGATAAATCTGCTCCAGGTTTATACATATAAAAAACTAGATACTCCGAAAGTCGAGAAGGATTTTTATGTTTGCAGAAGAAAATTTGATCACTCCACACTGTGGCATGAGCAAAGGAATGATGTTGAGGTAAGGCATCAATTTCTCTCCACAAATTTTGGTCCCAATCATATTGCTTTATTATTGAGGGAAGCCATCCAAAGGCAATTAGTTGTCCAAATGCATATAGAACATCGATGTAGTATAAACCGTTCAAATACATATTTAGTATTGTTGTCCATTCTCCTATCTTGGGATCATATCTTTGAGTTATATTATTCTTCTTCGACATACTAATGACATAAAACATTCCTTCAATAAAAACACCCTTGCATGTGTCAACTTCTCGGGCATCTCAGGAAGAAGCTCCTCATTGCCCAATTTGTATTGGCATTATGAAGTCACATGGACTCTAGGAAAGCCCTCAAGCAAGTAAAGCACAACCATTATACTCAGTATATTATTGATAGTTGATATCTAAGTTCTATAAATAGTGGGTATGAAACCATTTGTAGGGTCTCACTACCTAGATAGTTCCATGTTATAGTTGCCACCCACTTCAGTGAGTAGAGATGGGAACCCAAAACCTAAAGAAATATTAAACAAACACACTTCAAGAAAGTAATAAAGAGCCTAACTGGGATTTCATGATTACGTAAAACCTTTATTTGCTACACCTCACTCCAATGTTTATAAAAATTTAAGAAAGGGCACAAAATTAGCATTCAAGAGTGTAAGAAATATATGGCATACTACAAATTTACATCGATGATAAAATGAGAAGTTAATGGATTAAGGAGCACCTTATTAGATGTTGATACACCTTGCGTAATAATTATTGATACACTTCACTCATGGTTCTTGAATTTTTCACTTTTTGTGAATATGCCTTCTTGTTTCCTTAGATTCCCTGTCTCAAGATGAATCCTTCATACTTGTAAAGTGTTAGTAATTTATTTTAGAAAATAACTTATTTTGTGGTGATATCAACCTTCATAGTAATTATACTTCTAATTAGACTAGTGTCTGGCAGGTCTAATTTAAAATAACATAAACATAGATCACATAGGAATTCTAGTCTATATAATTATTTCAAATGGCATTCTACTTCATAATATTCCTGTAGGATTTATAAAAAAAGAGACAATTTCTACTGTTTGTTACTAAATACTTATTGACATTCATACATTTGATTACATAGATATGGAAAATTAAATATCAATGATAATGGAAAAAGTTATCCATTCAACAATATATGATCACTAAACTCTAGAATAAAATGTCTTTTCAAATAAAATGATGGTAATAATTTAACTAGATAAATTGAGAGCTTTAAAATCTCTAAATGTGATGAATAATAAGAGGGTCATACTATGAAATAATAAATAAATAATTAAAGACTATTCTCAATTTCTACTTAATATATGATGAAACTAATGAGATACTTAAATGACCTAGAATCAAATTTATTAAAAATAATTCTTAAATATCACATAAATTTTAATACAACTTTGAATACGTATGTGATCCCCAATACATTCATAGTATTCATAAAATAATTTCTAAGTATCATACAACCTGAGAAAATAATCTATATTATTCTTTATCAAACTAGTTGAGCTACTAATAAATCATAAGAGTGATTATCGAAACATAAAATTAATAAGAATTCAAGCCCTTGAATTAAATACCGTTAGCCTAAATAAAATTTGAAAAAATATATTGTAATGATAGATCTTTGATTTTATTTACCCAAGATGGAAATTAATACACTACAAAATTAAAGGAATTAATTTATCTTACTCAGTCATTAAAAAATTAAATGCTACCAATTTTCAATAATTTAACATTACCTATATCATATCTTCTACACTCTTGAAATTTCCATGTTGAGCTTCACCAATTACATGAAAGGTAAAATAATGGAGCACATACTTATGCACCTCGTATGAATGATTATATTAGTTTCTTCCTATCAAGATTTTCCATTGATTGCTTGCCAAAATTGATTGTCGCCTTTCATGCCTAACATTGGTTAAACCAAGAACTTATTTACTCCTACTCCTAGCCCCTCATTTTTCCTCAGTGGAAATAATATCCCACAATAGTCAGTTTCCTCAATTTAATTATCATAAATAATGTACCACACATATCATTTCCAGCCTTCATGGATAACAAAAGGACAGGACACCCCCTTATCAGGGAAAAGCCAATAGTTGCAGGAGGAAAGATTGACTAGACTAGAGAGCAATATGTCCAAGATTGGCCAAAATATCAGGGCCACTATGGCGAATAATCATAAAATTGCTAGGCACAACACCATTATCATCAATGCTATGGTGGAAAAGTTGGAAAAAAATCAAAAGGGCTCACTGGTCGTGGACTTGGATGCGGACAGAGGTTATAGCAGAGCTGTTGTTGAAGGGATTTCGACTCACATCTGGGCTAATACGAAGAGGAAGGCCCCTACTTCTCCACACACAGTTCAAATCCTCAAGCAGGGGTTACAGGATATGAGTGAAGTTGAAAAGGAAGCCAAGGAGTTGATGAACACCTTGGAGTAGTGTTGTTGTGGTTGTTTCTAGCTTTTTGGCGAGTCCTTTTTTGGACCCTGTTGTCTCTTTTTGTTGTGTTTCCTTTTTGGGACAGCTGTCTGTTTGTTCAAACTTTTAATGTTCTATCTTTGTTTGTTTTAACTTCGTGGTTTCAGGTCCCTGTAAAACCTGTATTTTCCTTTTCAAAAACAAAATTACAATAGAACTAGCACTCAAGATTAAGCAAGTATCAAATAAATAATTTCCCTTAGTTGAGATGATCAACATTCTATTTTCTAACTAATTATATAATCAAGATGCTACAATATCATATTATAATTATGGAAAATGTATCCCTATACATTTTCACATTTGTTTGGGCCCTCTTTGTTAAATTGAGCTTAATGTAGACTTGATTTAGTGTTCTAATTTGTTTAACATATTTGCATTAGGTCTCGGGCCTTGGTAAACTAAGTGGACCCAATTGTGCCTTATTTAGGGTTTTGTAAAGTGCATCTTTACAATTTCACATTAATCTAGGGTTTTATTAATTATGGGGCTTCTTTATGCCTTAATTAGCCTTATTTTGCATCCACAAACCTTAATTAATGCATATTTTTGAGATTAATCTTGACATAAATAAACATCCTTTCATAATTAATGTGTTTTTGGATTGTATGGCCTAGATTTTGCAATCTGGCACTCATATTCCACCTTGGGTGTATGGCTCCAACCTAGATTTTAGGACCTTAATCTAGATTTCACACTAAACTAAGAATTTTTGTAAAGTGTATCCCAAGCTTAGCCTAATGAGACTCATATGCCACAATTGTCATATGATTCCTACTTAGCTTAGGCCAAATTTAAATACAAATTATTGGTGGGATTTTATTCTCTTAGATATGATGTTGGCTTGTAGTGTTGCAATTTCAAGAAATTTGGAAAAAAATAAGTATAAATACAAGGTTATTTCATTCATTTTTCACATAACAACTTGAGTATTCATACATTATAGAAAATTTGAGTTCACAAGATCTTTCAATAGTTTACAACATATTTCAAGAGACTTCAAGAGCTAATTATCAAGTTTTTTGGAGGATTATTCAAGTATCAAGCATCATGTCAAAGTCGTCATGCATCATGTTTGGTTTTTAGCTAATATTTGTGTTGTAAGGTTTTATGGTTCAAGAAAGCATTCAAAACAAGATTCAAGATCTACATCCATTGGAGCCATTTTATACATGTTTATAGGAATTTACTCCTAGAGTTTGGTGAGTTGCAACATATCATTCATTCATCATTCCTTATTTATATTTTATTTCATTTCAAGGTTTTCTTAACAAAACAAGTTTTTTCCATGGAAAACCCCTTTCAACTAACAAGAAAATAGTTTTCCCTCTCTTTATCTTTTTTTTTTTGCAGATCTAGGTTGAAGATCCTCTAAGCAGAAATATTGGAGAAAAGTTGTGAAGTGTCCAATGTTATCAAAGTTGTCACCTTCTTTACAAGATTGGGAAATGGCATCAAGAAAGTAGAATTTAGTAGTTCAAATCTAGAAATCAGGTTGAGAAGATATAGTAGAGATTGAAGAATAGATTCAATTCCTGATCATCCAAAAAAATTGAACAAGATTGATACACCACTCCTAGTGTATGAGTCCCAATATAGTGAATTTTCAATATTTCAAGAGTTCTAGACTTAACATTGCTAGATTTCTATTTATGCCTAGAAACCCTAATATGGGACTAAATTGTGCATCCTGGTGTATGAGTCCAAGTGTGCATTAAATTTAGTGTTTCTAGCATTTAAGTTCTTCGTTCAAGTTGTTTTAGATTTCTAGGTGCACCTCTATAACTTCTTAGTTTGCTATTTTCTTTTGTATTCATTTTTAAGTCATTTATTATAGTCTTGCATATCATTAAGTTTCATAATTAGGTTTTGCATGTTACTTGTCTTTTGAAGACCAAGCTTGGTGGTGAACCCCTTTTTATCCTTTGATCATATCCTAGGAAAAATTTTATCATATATCATTCTCATTCTATTATTGGATTGAGATCTCTAGGGTTTCATTAAATAAAACAATTGTGAAATAGGAACCATATCCTTGTGCTCCATCTCCTAAAAGGTGGGGCACCCTACTTCCATTGCTACATTTTGGTGAACCTAAATTTAGAACATCTTATTTATTATTTGGAGTTCATCATAATCCTAGATCTAGTTAGCATTAACATTGCATTAAGGTTTGCATTAGTTAATTCACACCTAGTGTTTCTAAATTTTGCATTAGTGAAAGCGCATATTGGTTGCATTTTTTACCTCTTGCATCATTGAATTTCATTTGAAATCTATACTTATAAATAGTCTAGAGATAATCCAAAATACAAAACATAACATTAACATAAAATTTGTTGAAAATGGTGTAAAAACCCTAATCAGGGACTCATACACCCCTTTGGGTGACATAGTCATAGTACATGTGATTTTTCCTAATTTTTGGGCATTCTGTGGTGACCATTAGTATTCAAATCCTTAAAATACCTTGATTGGGACTTATATTCCCCTCTAGGTCCAATTTAGTCACATTTTAGATTTTAACCCACATTTTCCAGCATTAGAAACTCTATTTCTATGTTTATGTTTCTTGTTGTTAGTTTTTTGTTTCAGTTTGTAGAGTTTTTATTTCATCCATTGCATTGCATCTACCTTCATTTGGTTCATTACATAAATCTCATGAACTCAAACATGCATTTAGACCTTTTATTCTAAGTTCTTGTATTACATTTCATTATGGATATGTTCTTTGGTAAGTTGTGGATGTCCTTGAAATCCTTAGTGGATGTGTCATGTTGTACTTTTGGAAATGATTGTAATGAAATTGAACTTATTCATCCTCACTCAACTCCTAATACATTTCCTCCTTGTGATATTGAAATCATGAGAGAAGATGGTGACAACATGAACAACTTCCTAAATTCTTTCCTTAATAACCTTGAAACTAATGCATCATTTTATCCTTCTACGAAATAACCAACACCCCCTACCATTCCATCACTTGATATATTAGGCCTTTTACATATTGAAATGGAGAAACAAGCTAAACTTAAGTTCCCTACAATAGGAGAACCTAGTTCCTCTAATCAATTCAAAATTCAACCATCCTATGTTAACAAAGTTACCAACACTCCTATTAGCCTAGAAGAGACATATGAAATAGGATTGACAATCTTAAGCATAAAAGGACATGATACAACAAATGAACACAAAATTCACCAAATTTTAGAGAAAATACCAATTGAAGTTACCAAAGGGTTAGGATATCAAGATACTCCTCTTGACATAAGTACCCTCCTTCCTAAAAAATAACCAATATCTCATAATGATGACAAGGATTATGGGATCATCATAGGTCCTCTGCATCAACATTCAATTCAAGAAATTGGTGAATCTAGCAAATGATGAAAGCCTTACAAAATAAAGAAAATACAATTCCCTTGTCCACTATTTACAACTGAAAGTAATTTATAGATACTTCTACACTAAGGACTAATTATATTACCTCACATAGAGAAGATCGAAAAACCAAATCCTAATAATACAAACACATCACATTGTTGATATCATAGAGTTATTGAACATAGTACTAATGAGTGACGTACTTTAAAATGAATATTCCAAAAGCTTGATATCATAGAATTAGTCCCTTAAAGCATATCATTTAGCTCCTTGCCACGTAATAGTTGTAGGATCATAACATTCTCACTATTGCATGCTTGAGATTTATTGCAAATCATTTCAAAATGCAAGGAACCATTTCCCATCACCCCTCTTGACTCATTCTTGTCTTGCATTGAGTTTTCCAACAAGAATTAGGTAGCCCTATCCTAGTAGCACATTTGTCATTGTCCCCTTGGCTAGTTGTTCCTTTTCCTTTTGTGTGACTGCATGTGTGCAATGTGATCCTTGATAACATTCTGTTTGATGTATTTCTCCCTCTTTGTGACATTTCTCTATGAGTATCTACATTATTCTCTATGTTGTAAATCTTTTTCCTTCATATTTTCATTTATCTCGTGTTTTACTTTTACGCATGACACAAGGAATCGAAACATTCATGTCTCACCCATGTTGACCCATAAGATTTCCCTTTATCTTTTCATTTTTTTTTCCTTTTGGGGATGGTGCAAGGTTTGGAGACATTCATGTATCTTCCATATTGACCCAAAAAAAAATCTTCATTTTTTCTCTCTTTGTGTTATTCTTCTTGTTCTATGAGTATTTTGGGAATGAAAAGAGTTCCATGCTCTATAAAAACATTGTAGCAATAACATACTGACCCAAAATCCATGGATCACTCATGTGTTTAGAATTTTATGTTGGGGGAAACCCTCATTCCCTTTGTCATGTCATTGCTTCATTTGGAAGCATATAAATTGGCATAGGGCTTTCCAACTAAGCTCTCATGTCCTTTTATTGTTAGCATTTACCATTTTATACTTGAAAGTAATTTCTCACATCATGGTTTTTAGCGATTTCTTTAAAGTGGGGGCATACATTGGAATTATTCTTTTACATTTTGTGTTCTATTATGTAGTCTTCCCTAAAGAGAATGATTTCTCTTATCATATTATATTCCTCTTAGTGGCTTGATGTAACACATGACATCCCCTAAGTTGTGAATCTTCTATTCTTTGATTGGTCCTCTCTTGGAGACATTAGACACGATGCTCCCTATGTTAGGGCCTCACATGAACTAAGAAAAAACTCCTTTAAATTATATGGCCACCTTGCATAACACATTTTGCTTGGTTGTGTAGACATCTTGTTTGTTCATGATAATTAAGCATACAAAGCTTTTCTTACCTCATAAAGCTTGAATTTCATTGTTGTGTGGTGTCATATCAAAGTTATCAAGAGGTGTAGATTTGGTATTGTTGTATGTATAGGAGTCGAACATAGGCATGAATTTCACATAGCCACTTGCTTGTTTGCATGAGCACCTAAAGTTTGGTTTCCTCAAACTGAGCATGCATTTTTGGACAAAAAACATAGATCTCGTCCATAAAATGTGAGACAAATGGTTGAAGCTTGATCCACTCTTTTTTGTTTTATTATTTCTTTAATTTGTGTCTTTGGAAATGCATGTTTATATCTTGTTACTACTCTCTATATCATTTTACATGTGTTTTCTTTTTGCTTATGTTGGTTTACCATAGGACATTCATCCTATGGGCTTGATCACCCCTCTTTATCATTGCCATCTTATCTTATTAGAATTGGTACAATTTGACCCATCTTAATGTGGGTTCATCTACTTTAGTGTGAGTTTGAAGCAAGTTCATCCTCTCACTAAAGTGGGCTAGGCCTAGATGTAATTACAAAAATGTATCCCTATACATTTTCACATTTGTTTGGGCTCTCCTTGTCAAATTAAGCTTAATGTGGCCTTGATTTACTATTGTAATGTGTTTAACATGTGTAAAATCAAGAAGTTGGTGCATGAAGAGGGGAAGTTTTAGCCAAAAACTAACCTACAAAAAATGCGTACACGCTATTAAAAATGTGTAGTGTTATGCTTTGGTTACTTGAGCCTAAAAATAAATGTATACACTAAAAAATGCATATGCATTCTAATGTGTATGTATTACATAATGGGTATGTATTTTATAACACATGTGTCATTTATTTAAAAAATTAAATAAATTTTAGAAACATTTACATGCTTTGTAACACAAAATGCGTATGCATTTTAAAACACGTTACTAAATTTTTTATTTTTTTTCAAATAATCAAGTAAACAAAGAATGTGTATGACGTGTGTGCATTTTTAAAATTTTAAATCATTAACCCACATGTTGCCTCAGTTTAAGGCTTGAGAAAGGCTTGGTAAGCCCACCCTTAGCCTTTGGCCTACAACTAAAAAACTAAGGCACGTTCAAGAGAAATGTCCAACTTCAACAATATGTTGATCAACTTATTTTTCAAATCAATCTACAAAATTAAAACCCATTAGAGAACATGATGTATAGTTTCCAAATATGTATATATTTTTAATACTGGATTACATTTGTTATTTTCTTATTTATTTCTAAGAAAACTAGTCTATAAACTTGAAATATTAGACTTTTTATTTTTTAATAACATTTTTTTGGTAAAATTTCTTGTAAAAAAATTATATGGTATCAAGCTTGAGAAAACTCTCTACACAATGAAAAAAAAATATTAAAAAACTGTTTAGTTTAGGTCCTATTATGCTATCCATACACATTTATTTTAAAAAATGAAAATTAAGGCCAATAAAAATTCAATAACAAACAATTTAGAAAAAATTACAAAAAAATATCCGCATTAATCTTCATGTTCCTAGCTATCTTTCCACAAAAGGAATTAGAAAAATACTTTTATTTGGGTCAAAATGTGTTTTCCATACACATGCATGGTATGGTAAAAAAACTTTTAAAAAGTGGTTTTTATACATCCCTATCAAAATTCAGTTTCTATCATCTGGGTAGTTGAATAAATTACATATTTAGAAACTAGATTGAAAATTAGAAATTTCATATTACTGATTTTTTTTAAGATTGATTGTGTAAGTGCCTCAAATTTTCAATCCAAGTGTGAAAATTTCTAAAAACAACAAGAACGCTTCCACTTTTTGAGCTTTTTGTGGACCAAAATTCTTGCATCAACTCACATTCACATTAGGTCTTGGGACCTTGTAAACTAAGTGCCCTTAATTGTTCCTTATTCAGGGTTCTGTATAGTGTACCCTTACACTTTCACACTAATCTAGGGTTTTATTATTTATAGGGCTTATTTATGTTGTGATTGGCCTTATTTTGCATCCACAAGCCTTAATTAATACATCTTTCCAAGATTAATCCCAACATAGATCAACACCCAATCATAATTCATGTGTTTTTTGATTGTATGACCCATATTTAGTGATCTGGGACTCATACACCACCTTGGGCATAATGGTCCCACCTAGGTTTTGGGGCCTTAATATGAATTTCACAATAAACTAAGCATTTCATAAGAAAAGTGTCCCAAGATTATCCTAATGGAACTCATATGCCACAACTAATGTATGAGTCCTGCTTAGCATAGTCCCAATTTAAATTCAAATTCTTGGTATTATTTTATTATCCTAGACCTAATGCTGGCTTGTAGCATCATAATTTTAAATTTTTTTACATAATCAAGTATAAATACAAGGTTATTTAATTCATTTTTCATTTAGCAACTTGAGTATTGATGCATTATAGAAAATTTGAGTTCACAAGAGATTTTAATATTTTACAATAGCATTCAATAGCCTTCAAGAGCTGATTATCAAGTGTTTTGGAGCATTATTCAAGTATCAAGCATCATGTCAAAGTCATTATGCATCATGTTTGTTTTTGAGCAATCATTTGCGATGTTTTATGATTCAAGCAATCATTCAATAGAAGATCCATATCATTCAAAAATGATTCAAGATATACATCCATTGTAGCCATTTCATACATGTTTTCAACACTTTATTCCTAGGGTTTGGTGAGTTACAACATATCATTTTCTTCATTCATCACTCTTCCTTACTATTTTATTTCATTTCAAGGTTTGACCAAGGAAAACCCCATTTCACTAAAAAAGAATTTTTTTTACCTCTCTATAGTGTATGATTTGAAAATATAAGTTGAAGATCCACTAAGGAGAAAGATTGGAGAAATGTTGTCAAGTGTTAAAAGTTGTCAAAGTTGTCATCTTGTTTACATGACCATAAAAAGACATCTACAAAATAGTATTTAACAGTTCAAATTCAAAAATTAGGTTAAGTAGTTAGATTAGAGATTGAAGAGAAGATTTACATCTTGATATACAAAAAAAGATTAATAGGAATGATATGGCACTCCTGATGTATGGGTCCTAGTATAGTGACTTTTCTCAATTTCAAGAGTTCCAGACTTGACACTACCAAATTTTTGTTCTCTCCTAGAAACCCTATTCAAGGATGAAATTGCCCAACCCAACATATGTGTCCCAATCTTCATTAAATTCAATATTTCTAGCATTTCATGTCTTCATTCAAGCTGATATAGGATTATAGGTGGACATCTTTGACTTCTCAATTTTTTGTTCTATTTTGCATTCTTTTTTAGGTCATTTATTGTAGTCTTGCATATCATTAAGTTTCATAATTATTTTTTGCATGTTACTTGTCTTTCCAAGCCCTACCTTGGTGGTGAACACATTCTTAGCCTTTGATCATACCCTAGGACAAACTTTAGTAGATTTCTCTCTCATTTTATTATTGGATTGAGATCTCTAGGGTTTCCTTGAATGAAATAATAGTGAAATAGGAACCATATTCTTATGCTCCATCTCCTAAAAGGTGGATCACACTATTTTTTTTCTATGTACCTATTACAATACTATTCCATTAAAAAAATGGACTAAATTACATAATATTAATAATCACACCTATTATTTTCCATGCATAACTTGGTATAATCAAAGTATGATGAAAAATATTCTAGTTAGTTAAAAGTGCATAACAAGAAAATAGAGATGAGGATAAATATAATCATGTTTGAGAAATATCTACCATAAAATTTCTTAATGTGATTAATTACCTCAATGTAATTCAATTACTTCGTCATAGCAATGTCAAAAAAATCACAATTGTATAAAATCATTTCAAATATAGGTAGAGTTATAGAAAAAAGGCATTGATCTACTACAACATAAGAGACTAATCAAATTTATTGCTTGACATAAAATTAGACTCCATGAACTAGATCATTTTAGGTTGAAGTCACTGGAGTTAACAGAAGGAACAAGCATCCCTAAAAATTTATAATACCTTGAAATGCTTATTGAATTCAAGAATAAATTTAAATAAGCTTGAAAAACATCTAGATTCAATGTAAAAAGAGGCATGTTCACAATGGGGATCAAATCAGGCATGGTGAAGAATCTCACATGATTGCATGAATTTCATTTTCTATGAAACTCTTGAAAATGGTTAAGATAAATGAA
>VDFB02062174.1:0-18021 GCA_007258455.2 Sequoia sempervirens | reverse complement strand
AACATGATTGTCGATGGTTGAGATCCACAATTTCTTTCCATTGCGTGATAAAAATTTGTGAGGTCTTTCTTGATTGCGATATCACAGGTGAGCACCACATGTCTCATTCGATGAAGCCAAAGGAATGATAAATACTTTGATGCGTCTTTAATACATTATGTCACGGGTCACTAAAGTAGTTATAAGATGCACGTGTTTTAAATCAACATAGATGTTATAATCTTGGTAGAAAGGTGCTCGATGGTTAATAACAAGGTTGGCGACTGTGTTGAATGAACAAGATTTCTGATGGTTGAGATCCACGGTTGCCCACCATCGCATGATCAAAAGTTGTGAGGTCTTTATTGATTGTGATATCACGGGCGGGCACCATGTGGATCTCCTTGGCAACGAGTAGTATGGTGGGGCAATGGCTACCCATCCTACAAAAAGGCATGGGCATCTGCATGGCTTATGCCTGTCGCACTTTTGTTAACAGTTGTCAATGTTAGTTAATGTAAATTTCATTAATTAGCTGCTACGTACTTCGTTAGAATGTTCAATATAATTTTTTTTCTTTAAAATTATTCTCTACTTTTTAAAACTTTTAAAAACTGTTGTATATTTAAATTCTTAAAAATATAGAATAATTTTTTGTTCTTTAAAAAATAATTTTGTTTTACTTTGAATTATTTTAAATATAATTAATAAAATAATTTTGAAGTAACTATTTCATATTTTGTTATATACATTTAATAAATAAAACAAAATAAAAATATCAATTTTTAAAATATGATTAATAAAACAATTCTTATACACTAAAAAAATTATATATACATATAATAAACAAATATAATAATATATCAAGTTTTAAAATATATGTAATAAATACTTTTAAAGGATAAAATTATTTCATACCATTATAATAATAAAATATACTAATTTTAAAATACAATTAATAAAATAATTGTGAAATAAAATGAAATAATTATTAATGAATAAAAAAAATTGATACATGTATAATAATTTTAAAAATAATATTCATTCATTTTTAACATTTTATTAATTATATTGTAAAAATTGATATATTTATTTTATTTTATTTATTAAATACTTACTAGCATATATATTATTTATTAATAATATATATAAAATATGCCGAGAGATATCCTTTTGATGCATCTATTGTACTATTATAAAATAGGTGCCTCGACAAAGATATCTCTTAGCATATTTTATATATATTAATAAATAATATATATATGCTAGTAGCATTTGCATCACTACATGAAAGACAAGATTAGAATTACTTTTAGTTATAGAATTAAGGTTAGGGTTAGATATATATTTAGTTAGGGTTGGGGTTAAAAATAGTGTTAGTGTTAGTTTTACAATTAAGTTTAGGGCTAGAGTTAGAGTGAGAATTATTGTTGAGATTGAATCATAACCTAATCTAATCTTTAACCTTTAAACCTAATTGAACTCCTAACTCCTATTTGTAATTGAACTTAACTCTAACCCCAACCCTAACCCTATCATTGAACCCAAGCTTTATCCTAGAACCCCAACTCTAATTAAATGGTAAACCTAACCTAACCTTAACCCTAATGCTAATCCAAACCCTAAGTCTATCTATAATTATAATCCTAACCCTTCTCATTCTAACCCTAATTATAATCTTAATTATAATTCTAACCCTAACCATAATTCTAATGCTATTCATAATCCTTATTTTAACACTAACCATAGTTCCCATGACAACCTTAACTCTAATTATAAACCTAATCAAACCTTGACCTTAACCTTAACCCTAACCTTGAGCTTAATTAAACCCTAACCTGAACCTTAAGCCCGAGCTTAATTAAATCAAGATCCTAGCTCTAACCCCAAACTCATATATGTGAGATAATTATAATTTACCAAAACCCTAACCATAATTGAATCATAACCCTAATTGAATCGTAATTTTAACCCTAAGCCTAATTGAACCCTATTTTTAACTCTAAGACTAATTAAACACTATTTCTAACCCTAACCCTAAGCCCATCTAAATCCTAGCCCTAATTGAACTCCTAACCCCAACCTAATCATATAACCCTTAATGAGCACTCAACCCTAATTAAACCCTTCTAACACAATTGAAACCCCATAATTCTAACCCTAATTTATGATGAACTACCTAACCCTAATCCTAATAACATATGATTAGGGTTATATTTATTTAATGGTCTTAATATTAGTTTATAAATTCAACATTAATTATAAATATTTTAAAAATAAATTAAGTATTTCAATCTTAAAAAAATTTTAATATTTGACACATAAATAAAATTAAACTAAATTTAATTTTTAAACCCCACATAAAATATTTATTATCTATTTAGTTTTACTAGTTATCTAATATAATTAAATTAAATTAAATTAAATATTCATTTTAAATTAATTAAACAATTATTAATTAGAATTTTAGAATAAATTAAGAAATGAGATCTATATAAAATCAACTTTTCTATTTTTTTCTGTGTCCAAATCATTTCATTTTCTAAAATTATACCAAATTCTAGATATCATAATTAAACGCAAAATTTTATTCTATTATAATCCTAACCTTAGTTAAACCCTAACCATATTTTGACTCTAACCCTTACCCTAATTGAACACTAAATCTAATTCGTAATTGACCACTAAGCATAATTGAATTCTCATTCTAACCCTAACCCTAAATTCCCTAACTAGTCTCTAAACCCAACTCTAATCAAACTCCTAAACTTAAACTCTACTTATTCATAATCCCAACCCTAACCCAAGTAAACCCTAATTGAACTTTTGAAACTAACCTTAATTAATATTAACCCTAATTGAACATTTATTGAACACTTTCAGTCCTAACAGCCCATAACTCTAAATCCTGAACCTATAGTTGAACTCTAATTCCTAACTCCTAATACCCAATTCTTATCTCCATTGAACTCTTAATTCAACCCTAACCTTAACTCGACTGCTTTTGAACTCTTATTGAATTCATAACCTTAATTAAACCCCAACCTCATCCTCAATCCTAACCCAAATTGAATATTAATTGAACCCTAAACCTAACCCTAAGTGAACACTCATCCTAATTGAACTCTTAACTTTTTAGTTGAAAATATTAAAGTGCCTTGGATTTTCCCATTCATCGTCATTTATCATTCAATTCCTAATAGAACTCCAAAAATTTATACTTTTATAATGTTTTTAATACACACCTAATATTAAGGGTTTAGAGTTTAAGGGTTAAGGCTTCTAAGGGTTTAGAGTTACAAGGTTATGGCTTGGCTGCCTAGGCTAAGGGTAGAGGTGGAGAGAGGACAAAGCAGGAGCGGGGAGTGAGAGAGGAGACCTCGAGAGGGAGAGGGGTAGGAGGAGATACTTGGTGAGAGAGAGGAGGTGAGGGTAGAGGGCTTAAGGGTTAAGGGTTTAGGGTTATGGATAGAGGGGAGAGAGATAGAGGGATTCAATGAGAGAGAGAGGGAGGGAGTGGGAGAGAGATAGAGGGTAAATAGAAGGTTAAGGGTAGAGGGGAGGGAGATAAGAGTGATTAAGAGAGAGAGAGTTGAGAGAGGGAGAGAGGGTAGGAGGGTGAGACTTGAGAGAGAGGAAAAGAGGGAGGGAGGAGAGAGATAAGGGCAGGAGGGCTGGAACATAGAGGTATAGGGTCAATGGTTTAGAGTTTAAGGCTTCCAAGGCTTAAGGCTTCTAGGGTTGGGCGGGTTTAGGGTTTAAGGCTTCCATGGGTAGAGGGGAGACACATAGAGGGAGTGAGTGAGAGATAGAGAGAGACCTAAGAGAGGGAGAGGGGGTATGAGGGAGAGACTTGAGAGAGAGAGAGAGAGGGTAGAGGGTAGAGGGTTTAAGGGTTTGGATTTTAAGGGTTAAGGGTTTAGGGTTTAGGGTTATGGGTAGTGTTGGAATATGTGCCTCAATTTTTACTGACATGAAACTCTTCGAAAGCAAAGTCGGTGTGACATCATGGATGTCTGGCCGACTAACTATTCTGAAGCTCTTGAAATGTTCATGTCGCTATGACAAGGTCGAGGTCTTTCCGACAAGTCTATCGCTGTGACCTTGTGTGTTCGTTGTGACCATTTGGTGAACGAAGATCCTTGGGCGATAGTTTGATCTTATCGGGTTAACTCACGGGTTTCAGGGAGAATTCCCAACGAATGGTGAAAGTCTCACCGATGGAATTTGGTCATTGGGGAAACACAAGGCTCTCGAGATAAAGTCTTGGCAATCTACAGAATGTCTCACCGAATAGGTCTCCATGTAGAATCTTCGCGGTGACTTCAAAGACTTTGGCATGAAGTCTTGGCGACCGAAGTAAGTCTCGCCGACATTGGGCTAACATAAAGATCTCCCGAATAGGTCTCCACGTAGAATCTTCGCGGTGACTTCAAAGACTTTGGCATGAAGTCTTGGCGACCGAAGTAAGTCTCGCCGACATCGGGCTAACATAAAGATCGCGGGGAGATGTCTCAGCAATGAAGCTAGGTCACACCGACGGGAGTATCCACGGACAGTCCTCGGGATAACCTTGGGCGCTTAGAGAAACGTCATGGCGAAGGGGCATAAGTCTTGCCGACTCGGTAAGACTTGGTGATGTTCGATGAGAGGTCTCGACAACTTGGATAAGTCTCGCTGACTCGGGATGACAAGGTGTGCTCAGAGTAACCTCTTGGCGAAGGCGATAAGTCTCGCCAACTCCTGGGTGTTTTGATATGACATCTTCGGCCGGTGTAAGGTCTTAGCAAAAGACTTAAGTCTTGCTGACTTGGTAAGACATGATGGAGCTCGATGAAATGTCACGGTGAAAGACATGAGTCTTTCTGATAGTATATCTCATCGGCGTGACTTATGACTTCGATATGAGTCTCACCGAAGAGCGATAAGTCATGTCAAATGGAAAATACTCGACGGCATGACTCGAAGACTTCGATATGAGGTCTTGGCGAGATCGATATGTCTTGCTGATGGTCTCTCTGAGTTCGATATGACTTATGGTTTTCGGTATGATTCTTGTCGAATGAGAATCCTCTTGCCAACTGTTGGGGTCTGAAGCCAATGTCGATAGCGAATACTTTGTGGCATCGGGGAGACACTGTTACTGTCTCACCGATATGCCAACAAAGTTTGAACGCCGTTGACCATGTGACCATCCTATGTGGCATCCTGTTGGACCTATCAAAGGAAGTGGTTTTCAAATAGATGACGGTTGGATTTTTGCATCAGTTGCAACACTGGAGAAAAACTGCATGGAAGGAAAAATCTAAAAAGGCATGGAAACTTTCTTCGATGGAGCATTGGCGAATAAGGATGCACAAAAGGTAAAAATCAGAATGGGATAAGATTTAAAGGATCAATTCTGATTTGAAATGATGATGAGTGAATCGAATTGTTGTGAGAGAATTTCTGTAACTGTATGAACAGTGAATGTAGCTACTAAGGACTGATAACCAGAGAGTTGGATCTCTGCATTGTATGTAATATTTTGTTACTGTAATACAAAGAGATTCAGCTTGGTGTGGTGGGTTTTTTCCTGTAAGGGTTTCCCACGTAAATCTGTTGTTCATTACCTTTGAGTATTTGCTCTATTTCTAAATTTCTTTCATGTGTGTCTTAATTAGATTGTAATTTGAAGAATTAAAAGCCCTACATTGCATTCTTCCATGTGGATTTGACATTAGGAAAGTGTTTCCACACCTCTGCTTTCCTTACAAGTGGTATCAGAGCCTAGCCAGTTGTGTTGTCCTTGTGAGTGGGTTGGGATTTTTGTGTCAATCCTTTTCAGTGGGAGTTTTGTAGAGGTCTGATAATTTAATTACAAATTAAGATGGCGAGCACATCCAGAAGGATGGAAATAGAGAAATTCAATGGTAGCAATTTGGAGTTGTGGAAACTCAAAATGGGAGATATGTTAGTTGATCGTGATCTTTGGACTGTTGTGTCTAGAACAATGCCTCAAGGCATGAAGCAAGAGGATTGGGACCTAGCAGATAGAAAGTCTAAAGGACTGATAAGGCTCTGTTTGGTAGACTCTGTTCTTCTGAACGTGCATGAAGAAAAGACTGCATCTTCCTTGTGGAAAAGATTAGCATCCATTTATCAAGGCAAGTCCTTGGTGAACAAGTTGTTCTTGAGGAAGAAGTTGTACTCATTAAGAATGCAGGACAGAGGGTCTGTTGCTAATCACTTAAATGCTTTCAACATGTTGATTGCTCAGTTGACATCTGTTGGTGTAAAGATTGAAGATGAAGATCGTTGCATGCTGTTGCTATGTTCTTTGCCTGATTCTTGGGATTATTTAGCGATGGCTATAGGGAGTACAACATCCACATTCAAAATGGAAGATGTTGTTGCTTCTCTATTATCAGAAGAAATGAGAAGAAAATCTTTTGAGATGGAAAAGGAGGCTCTGGCTATCAGAGGTAGACCAAAGGAGAAAGGAAAGAAGAAGGACAAGAAGTCCAGATCGAAATCAGAAGGGAGATCAAAGTCTCCTAGCAAGAAGTCCAAGGTGAAGTGCTGGAATTGTGGGCAACCCTGGTCATGTCCGAAAGGATTGCAAGGAGGAGAAGAAGAAGAATTCTTGGCAATGATTCTTCTCATAGTGATGCGACGCCTTCATTGCAGCTTTGGCTACACGGGCATCACATGATGTCTGGCTGATTGATTTTGGAGCATCTTTCCACATGACATCTCATAGAGAATGGTTCACGAAGTATGAAGAATACAATGGTGGAAAGGTGTACTTGGCAAGTGATTCATCTTTGGAAATTGTTGGTCGTGGAAGAGTCAGAATTCAATTCCCTAATGGAAGAGTGAAGGGAATCAATGATGTGATGCATATACCAGGTCTAGCTTGAAACCTACTTTTTGTAAGTAAGCTTAATGATATTGGATTGCAGGTCACGTTCTCTAGAAATGGTTGCAAGATGACTAGAGGCTCTATGGTGCTAGCTAGGGGTGCTTGAATTGGTACTCTGTACAAGCTGGATGCACTGGTTGTCCAATGAAACAGTGTCTCTGCAAAGTCACTTAAGGCTGTTCACGGAGAAAAGAAGGAAAACGTTCCTGATGGAGTAAATGCTATGGAGGTTAAACTTCCAGTAGAAAAGACTATGCTCTAGCATAGGCTTGGCCACATTTGTGAAAAAGGTTTAAAAACCTTGAAAAATAAAAACCTGGTAGAAGGGCTTGAAGATTGTAACCTTGAGTTTGAATTTTGTGAACATTGCATATATGGAAAGCAACACCGTGTTTCATTTTATTCCAGTCCTCACAAATCTTCTAGTTTTCTTGATTATATTCATTCTAATGTGTTTGGTCCAGTGAATGTTCCTTCTCTGTCTAAATCAAGATACTATGTGTCGTTTATTGATGACTATTCAAGAAGAACATTTGTATATTTTATGAAAAGTAAATCAGAAGTGTTCAGTCGGTTTAAGGAATTTAAAAACCTTGTAGAAAATCAGACTGGTAGAAAAATAAAATGCTTAAGACAATGGCGGTGAGTTTTGTTTAGATGAATTTGAAAGGTCGTACAGATCATGGAATTAAAAGACATAAGACTACACCTTACACTCCATAGCAAAATGGAGTTGCTAAAAGGTTCAACAGGAGAGTAATGGAAAGAGCACGAAGTATGCTGAGCAGTGCTGGCTTGGAGGAGAAGTTCTTGGCTAAAGCAGTCTCTACAGCGTGTTACTTGATAAATCGTTCTCCTAACTCTGCTCTTGTTGAGAAGATACCTTTGGAAGCATGGTCTGGAAGGAATCTCTCTTTGAGACATATTTTTGTCTTTGGATGTGAGGCATATGCATATGTGCCATTTGAAAAAAGATCTAAATTGGAAAACAAAGCTGTAAAGTGTATCTTTATTGGCTATAGTGCTGGTATAAAAGGATACAAGCTTTGGAACCCTGAAACTGAGAAGGTTTTGTACAACAAAAGTGTTATCTTTCATGAGCTAAAGCCTTCAACATTGGATCTTTAGTCAGAGAAGAAATCAGAAAATGAAAAGGATGTAGCAACAATTCCTCCGACACCAGATAAAGAGGAATTGAAAAATCAAAATGTACCTAATACTGAGGAGAGCTCAAGTAGTTCTGAAAGTTCTAATGAAGATGAAGAACCACCTCAGCCTTAGCCTGTGAGGAGGTCAACTCGTGAAAGAAAGCAACCTGATAGGTATGGTTTTTCTTTAATTGAGTCTACTTGTGCCTATGCTTTAATTTCTAGCACTGATGAACCTAGGACTGTGAAAGAGGCATTTAAAATGTCTACAAACTCTTGGTTGGAATCCATGAATGAAGAAATGGCATCATTAGACAAGAATGATACCTGGAGTTTGATGCCATTTCCTAAAGGCAGGAAAGCTGTGGGCTGCAAATGGGTGTTTAAAAGGAAAATAGGTCTGGACAGTAGTGTGGAAAAATATAAAGCAAGGCTGGTTGCGAAAGGTTATTCTCAGGTAGAGGGAATTGACTATGGAGAAATATTTTTTCATGTAGCTAAGCTGACATCTATTAGATTTCTTTTGTCACTTGCATCAGCGTATGAATTAGAAATTGAGCAGATGGATGTGAAGACAACATTTCTTCATGGTGATCTTGAAGAAGAAATTTATATGTCCCAACTGGAGCACTTTGTGGAGAAAGGTAAAGAAAGATTGGTTTGCAAGTTGAAGAAATCTCTGTATGGCTTAAAAAAGTTCCCTAGAATGTGGTACCAAAAGTTTGACACATTTGTTTTGTCATTGGGATTTGTAAGATCAAAATGTGATCACTGTGTGTATTATAAAGCTGAAAGTGATCAAGTCATTATTGCACTCTATGTTGATGATATGTTGTTCATAGGCAATAGTAAGCTAATGATTTATGATCTTAAGTCTCAGTTGTCTGCAAAGTTCGAAATGAAAGATCTTGGTGCAGCAGGGTATATTCTAGGAATGGAAATAACTAGGGATAGGAAGAATAGAAAGCTTTGGCTCAGTCAGAGTAAGTATGTCAAGACTGTTCTAGAGAGATTTTGTATGACTGATTGCAAACAGCTAGTTGTTCCAGTTATGCAGGGAACAAAGCTATCTATTGAGGATTTTCCAAAATCTCCTTCTAAGATGGAGGACATGACCAATGTGCCTTATGCAAGTGCAGTTGGTAGTCTCATGTATGCAATGGTCTGTACAAGGCCAGACATTGCCCAAGTAGTGGGAGTTCTTAGTAGGTTTATGGAAAATCCTGGAAGGACACATTGGGATGCTGTGAAGAGAGTGTTTAGGTATCTGAAGGGCACTTCAAGCTATGCTCTGTGTTACCATGGAAACTTGGTTGAATCACAGAGGACTCTCAGTATTCGAGGTTATGTGGACTCTGATTGGGCAGGGGACATTGACAGCAGAAGATCCACCAGTAGATATATTTTCACGATGAATGGTGGTGCAGTGAATTGGATGAGCAAGCGGCAAGCTGTAGTCGCTTTGTCCACAACAGAGGTAGAATACATGGCAGCAACACATGCCTATAAAGAAGCAATCTAGTTAAAATGTTTGTGTTCTAAAATTTGTTTTGATGTAGGAAAGATTACTATTTACTGTGACAGTCAGAGTGCTATATGTTTAGCAAAGAATCCTACTTTCCATGCCAAGACGAAACATATAGATGTACAGTATCACTTTGTATGAGATATGGTCAAGGATGGGAAGGTCTCTTTGGAGAAAGTGGATACTCTAGAGAATGTTGCAGATGCATTGACGAAGCCTGTGAGCACAAACAAGTTCAAGTGGTGTGCCAGTTCGATGGGCCTCTTGGCCCATGAATTACAGTAGTTTATTATGCTCTAGAGGTGTCAGTAAGATCTTCATCAAGTGGGAGCTTGTTGGAATCTGTGCCTCAATTCTTACTGACATGAAACTCTTTGAAAGCAAAGTCAATGTGACATCATGGATGTCTGGCCGACTAACTATTCTGAAGCTCTTGAAATTCTCATGTCGCTGTGACAGGGTCAAGGTCTTGCCAACAAGTCTATCGCTGTGACCTTGTGTGTTCGTTGTGACCTTTTGGTGAATGAAGATCCTTGGGCGACAGTTTGATCTTATCGGGTTAACTCACGGGTGTCAGGGAGAAGTCCCAGTGAATGGTGAAAGCCTCACCGACGGCATTTGGTCATCGGGGAAACACAAGGCTCTCGAGATAAAGTCTTGGCGATTTGCAGAATGTCTTGCCGAATAGGTCTCCATGTAGAATCTTCATGGTGACTTCAAATACTTCAACATGAAGTCTTGGCGACCGAAGTAAGTCTCGCCGACATCAGGCTAACATAAAGATCGTGGGGAGATGTCTCAGCGATGAAGCTAGGTCACACCGATGGGAGTATCCACGAATTGTCTTCGGTATAACCTTGGGCGCTCGGAGAAACGTCACAGCGAAGGGGAATTAGTCTTGCCGACTCGGTAAGACTTGGTGATGTTTGATGAGAGGTCTCGGTGACTTGGATAAGTCTCGTCGACTCAGGATGACAAGGTGTGCTCAGAGTAACCTCTTGGCGAAGGCGATAAGTCTCACCGACTTCTGGGTGTTTCAGTATGACATCTTCAGCCGGTGTAAGGTCATAGCGAAAGACTTATTTCTTTCCGACTCGGTAAGACATGATGGAGCTTGATGAAATGTCACAACGAAAGACATGAGTCTTACCGATAGTATATCTCATCGGTGTGACTTATGACTTCGATATGAGTCTCACCGAAGAGCGATAAGTCACGCCGAATGGAAAACACTCGACGGCATGACTCGAAGACTTCGATATGAGGTCTTGGCGAGATCGGTATGTATTTTCGATGGTCTCTCTGAGTTCGATATGACTTATGGTTTTCGGTATGAGTCTTGTCGAATGAGAATCCTCTTGCCGACTATTGGGGTTTGAAGTCGATGTCAATTGCGAATACTTTGTGGCATCGGGGAGACACTGTTAGTGTCTCACTGATATGCCAACAAATTTTGAACGTCGTTGACCATGTGACCATCCTATGTGGCATCCTGCTGGAAAAATCAGAGGAAGCGGTTTTCAAACAGATGATGGTTGGATTTTTGCATCAGTTGCAGCACTGGAGAAAAACTACATGCAAGGAAAAATCTGAAAAGGCATGGAAACTTTCTTCGATGGAGCATTGGTGGATAAGGATGCATAGAAGGTAAAAATTAGAATGGGATAAGATTTAAAGGATCGATTCTAATTTGAAATGATGATGAGTGAATTGAATTGTTGTGAGAGCATTTCTGTAACTGTATAAACAGTGAATGTAGCTACTGAGGACTGATAACCAGAGAGTTGGATCTCTGCATTGTATGTAATATTTTGTTACTGTAATACAAAGAGATTCAACTTGGTGTGGTGGGTTTTTTCCTGTAAGGGTTTCCCACGTAAATCTGTTGTTCATTGTCTTTGAGTATTTGCTCTATTTCTGAAATTATTTCATGTGTGTCTTAATTAAATTATAATTTGAAGAATTTAAAGCCCTGCATTGCATTCTTCCCTGTGGATTTGACATTAGGAAAGTGTTTTTGCACCTCTGCTTTCCTTACAGGTAGAAGGGAGAGAGATAGAGGGATTCAGTGAGAGAGAGAGGGAGGGAGAGGGAGAGAGATAGAGGGTAGAGGGTAGAAGGTAGAGGGTTAAGGGTAGAGGGGACAAAGATAGGAGTGAGTGAGAGAGAGACCTGAGAGAAGGAGAGGCGGTAGAAGGGTGAGACTTGATAGAGAAGGAGGGAGGGAGGGAGTACTGGGAAAGAGATAGAGGGTAGAGGGTTTAGAGTTTAAGGTTAAGGGTTTAAGGTTTGTAAGGAGTGAGAGAGATAGAGAGTGGAGCGGGGAGCATATATATATAATCCCATGAGTGGGTAGGAGGAGAGACTTGAGAGAGAGAGAGAGGGTACGTGGTTTTAAGGGTTATGGGTTTAGGGTTATGGGTGAGGGAGTGAGGAGTGAGAGGGAAACACCAAGAGAGAGGGAGAAGGGGTGGGAGGGAGAGACTTGAGATAGAGTGAGTGAGTGAGTGGAGAGAGAGACCTCAAAGAGGGAGGAAAGGAGTGGAGAGACTTGAGAGAGAGAGAGAGATAAAGAAAGGGAGGGGTTAAGGGTAGAGGTGGTTGGTGGAGAGAGATAAATGGAGTGGAGGGACCGATGGAATATGGAGCAAAATGACCCATTAATTTAATAGAATGTACCCACTATATAATAATTTTCATTATGGAGCCTACTGGAATATTACTACTTATCAAATCCTTGCAAAATAATTGTAAACTTATGACTCCATTTACATTTACCAATTTTCTTTGAATGAAAGAAAACATAATAATAATAATTGAACAAATTCTCAAAAGAAGAATGACAACATCATTAACATTTCATTCAAAATTCACTCAAATCCACATAAGGAGAGAAAACATATTAGAATTATATGTTTATTCATGCTTTTAAGTCATATTTGCATACAATTTAAGATAATTTGCATATATTCATCCAAAACTCAAAACAGTCTATCTATTCTATTCCTATCTTTCTACCCATATATTCAACTCAAAACCTAGCTAGATCTTTCATCAGTTCTCTCCCTACAAATGAGCCTTGAATTCCCTTTTATATGACAAGGGAGCAACAAGCTTCAGGCTCAAATGTAATTTCACCACAAATTTTCATTTGAAAAAAATCTCCATTGCATTTAACTTTCATTTCAAAAATTCCCACACGTTGAATCTGCAAAACATAGTGCAACTAGGGAAAGCTAAAGTTGTAACTACCATCAGAAAAGGGAACACAAATTGTCATCAAAATCCCCTTTGTCACTATCCACGCAAAAAAACCAGGCAACCAAATTTCCATGAAGGCACACAATCGACATCAAAATGTGCCATACATGCAGAACCAACACCAACAACAACAACATCATCATCATCAACACAAAATTTTACATCCCACATAGCAACTTCTTATTTACCTGCCACCCTGCCCATACCAACACTCAGACCCTGATATACACACCCGCTTCTATTTGTTGCTAGAGGAGGAGAGGAAACCTCAACCTCCTCTTCTTTCTTTTCCTTGCCCAATACGGTTCTAGTCCGTCTACTTGGGGTTTTATCCGCCAATGGCACCACATATATCACTTCTGTTATGAAATAACTTGCACAATAGAATAATATGATATGAAATATGCTAAAAATACTTGATAATAACTGAGAATAAAAATCCACTTCGAGGGGGAAAACCTCCAAATATCTCTAATGAGAACACACTCTACACTTGATGATGAAATAAGACTCACAACCTCCTATATATACCTATTTATGCCAAGGATATCATGTAGGCCGAATTTAGACACACTCATATAAGACTTAGGCTGACCTAAACAACTAAATAACAATATACTAATGATAATATGACTTAATAGAGAGTTAAGATAGCCACAAGCCGACTATTCATAACCCGATGTACAATAATATTAAGGGCATAGCAACTTCCTCATCAGAGGGCAGACCGTGATTGAAGCGAGCTAAATACTGACAATAGTCAGAGTCGGTCTTGGTTACACCATCAGAAGTGTTGCTCATAAGGTCAATGGGTGAGTGTTGGCATCCAAAGGAGCCATGCCCATACCTTATTTTCCTACCGACGCTAGTAATAGAGCACACTGACTGCTTGTCTTTGTCATCTACTAGTTGAGCAGCAACGTCCTAGAATTGCAACCTTCTACTGCATCTAGTGGGAACAAACCTAGGCTTGTTAACCAAAGCACCTGCCTGAATAGCAGGACCAAGCTTTTGTGAGCTCAAACGAATAGACCTCCTTACTGACTTACTCATTTTCTCTTGTCAGACAAGCACTCAAACTTGATTAGACTCAGCCTAGAAAGTGCTCTAACTACTACAAGAATGACACCATTACCAGTTAATTCATCTTGTATTTATTGTGTGAGGTAATGGCAACCTTCATCAATGCTTAGTAAAAATGCATGTGCAAACATGGCAATTTGGTGGCGTATGTACTGTCACCATTTAACTTGAGCTACATGAGAATCCACAGATCACCCTTCATGATTGCCAACAACAACATCTTCACATAGATTGAGATCGACATGACTACACAAGCAAGGAATAATTCATTAATGCTTCACCAGTTGTACAATAAAACGCCCACCATGTGTTGTTTTCCAACTTTGAATACTACCCGCTGATCTCCTGAAGAGTTGGCAGATCAAACGGTTTATCTCGGGCTAACTCGGTTTGACATCCAACGAAGCATCATTGACCTTCCTCATGACCAATAACATTAATCCATCTCGGAAACCAACTACCATGTCGGAAGGTCCTATGCACTTTGCAAACTAAATGGCTGGAGCTACGCATCGCAATCTCGTTAACCTCGCGGCTTTTAACCAACCTTCATCTTCCTCCTGCAAGCTAGCGGGGAATGACAAAGATTTACATTAGCTTTTGATCTTGGTTGTCAATCTAAAACCATGGGTTATGAGCTCAATAGTGGAGATTGGGCCCCACATTCTATATAGGACACACATCTTCCTTTTTCTGACCTCGCGCTAAATAACAGGCCAACACCTTAGGTCTACAAGTTGGCGGGGTACGATCGAGATCTTCTCCAATATCTTCAAATTTGAAAAACCTGCACATTGCACGGTTAGTATTTAATGAAATGCTTTGGCTAAACTGTCGGTGACATGACCACTGGGGTTAATGGCTTAGGCTTACGTCACCGGATTAAAATTAAAACCCAACTTTAGGAGAAGACATAATGCGGTGGGAAAATGATGGCCAGTTCTTTGGGCTAATGGGGCCGGTGAACTGACATGCCGAATGGCTCAAGAGGTGACTTAAGGGGTCGATGACTGACCAAGCAGGTCAACCTCAAATTATAACATTTGTGTGCTCTAGGGAATAAAACCTTACTAATTCATGGGGACAAGGGTTTCAAAATGGAGACCCAGGTCAAGTGGCAGAGAGAAAATTCCTCAAAATTTTAGACTTGAGATAGAGTGACTGAGTGAGGGAGAGAGAGAGAGAGGATCTCGAGTAGGAGGAGTGGTGCTAGGAGGAGAGACTTGAGGAGAGAGAGAGGGAGGGAGTGGAGAGATAAAAGGAGATAGGTTATGGTGAGGGAAGAAGGAGCAGTGGTGGAGAGGGGATCTTGAAGGAGAGGGAGGAGGGGAAGGAGTGGTGGAAGGGAGAGGAAGGGTGGAGACGGAGGAGACACATGGAGATAGATAAAGACCCAAGAGAGGAGAGGGGGTAGGAGGGAGAGACTTGAGAGAGAGAGAGAGAGGGAGAGGGGTAGGGAGGGAGACTTGAGAGAGGCAGGAGAGTGAGGCCACAGGGCCTGGTTTAAGGGTTATATTTAGGGGTTTAGGGTTATGGGTAGAGAGGGGAGAGAGATAGAGGGATGCAAAATAAAGATAAAACCCAACCTTAGGGATTTTCCCCAAGTAATACCATAAAAAAAGACTAGTAACATAAAACAGACATGTGAAAGGAATATAAGACAAAATAAAGAAAGCGATAGATTCAAAAGATGCAACATAATCGTGGTTGATATGGGTCCTTCAATCTTCTTAAGAAAGATCTAAGGATCTGCTTTATAAAGGAAGTGACTTCCATAGATGCACTGTTCAATTATGCATCTTTTAAAACAATGAGGAAGCATTTCAAGTTGTTGTCAAGCCGCTCTCACCATAACCCTATTGGATAGTCACACATCACATAGGAAGGTGAGTTGTTAGGTCACCCACATATGTGACAAGTGGCTGTCCAATAAAGATAAAATGAGGAGACTGTGTATTTATTACACATAACAAAAGAAGAGCAATGGTTGAATCAAGGTCATAATACAAGTACATGGACAACACCTTTGTAAGAGCTACAAGAGGAAAAGGGGATTGATATTATTCATTCATGGGTGTACTAGTGAAAGTGAATGCAATAAGTAAAGGTCATTGTCATTGATAAGGACAACCAACAATGCATGCTACAATGGTCCTTACATGAAGGACAACAACAAAAAAAATCTAAAGTTGCATAGGGCTCTATTCAAGGCCTTCACAATCAAACATTAGGCAAACAAGTTGCCAGATAACATTCAATGCATGATGTTTTAAGGAAAGGCATAAAAGGAAAAGACATTCAAGAAACATCAACTCTAGTTGACACAAATAATATGCCTATTGAAAACATGTCATTACAAGAGGTTTATGACAGCAATGGAACCCTCATATCATGTGATCAAGATACAATTTCTATGCTCATAACCTTTCATGTAGGGGTTTTGGTCATCATGATTGATCCAACATGGATCATGATTGCATACAAGAAACAAAAAATTACAAATGACAATTAAGCAGTTATGATTCAGGAGAGGTCTCATTTTGGAAGCCAAGGACATAGTACAAGTGTATATGAACAACAACTATGAGGTTATGCTACAAGACAGCCATGCAGGTTCATGTAGTACATCAAGCATTACAATGGTACAATTGCATATGAACAACAATCAACAATCAACAAGTAGTGAAGGAAGCAAAGCACAGTTGTATTTTTACCTTTTCATACCATTGATCATCCATTCTAGCAATAGGCTATAATAGTGAAGGCATATACTTGCACAGGGGTGTTTTAATGAAGACATTCAGCATAAAAACCATCATAAATCATGGTGCTTCAAGGGAACAAAGCATAGTCATGAATAAGAGCAATACCATTAAAGGCTACAGGTTTGTCTTCATGTTATCTATGAATTTGAAAAAATAAATCTACACTGGGTGACAACATGACTATATCCATGAAATGGATTGAAATGAGATAAATAATATAAATGGTTGTTGCCACTATCTCATTTTCTCTTTGGATAGTCATTACTAGGTCCTAACAAGTGAATAGAAAAGGGATATGTGTCAATAATATACCTTCATTTGACAAGTCCTAGACTTTTGGTGATCTCATTGACCCAATAAGGCATTGCTTAGAAATCATTTCATATCTTTTTGACAAAATAAAAAGGAGGAATGGTGTATCCAATTGTAAGAAGAGAGCAATGTCAAAGGGAGGGGTAGTACCATCATCTTAGGTACCACTGCTGCAAGATGATAAATGACAATCCTTGTGTTTGTATGCATGGAGGTCCTAAAGCTTACTTTGGGTAAGGTGCATTCATGGCATCTTTTGGTGAAAGGTTTCCCAAGCATGAGAAAAGATCCAGTGTTCCATTAGGCTATGTTGGAACAATTATACACTAATCCCTCCCCAAGGGTGTTTCCTCGCATCAAAACCAATCCCTTCTTCCTATCATTTGTTGACAAGGGAAATTAATTAAAATGCTTAAATGGGATTATACGCGGATATGTTCTGTATAAGGATTTCATAAGTAGTATTGGGTTAGAATACATATTGATGAGATTGCAATGCAATGCTATCAGGGATCGTATATGTTATGTGTCAAATTTGTCATAAACCCTTGAATACTTAAGTGAATTTGACTCTACAATGGATATATGCACTGATCTAAGTTGTATGATTCACATGTGCTCGCCTTTACCTGTGAACTTGCTAAAATTGCAAATCAATGACCTATTTTATCTTGGGATTGTGTTGTAGTTATCTCATGCTCCAAATAGCTGATAATGTCGAAGAATA
This sequence comes from Sequoia sempervirens, assembly GCA_007258455.2. Lineage (NCBI taxonomy): Eukaryota > Viridiplantae > Streptophyta > Pinopsida > Cupressales > Cupressaceae > Sequoia > Sequoia sempervirens. The sequence continues at coordinate 317 of VDFB02062174.1, read as the reverse complement.
GCCAGTTCTATTCGATATTATCCTATTATGTTGAGCTATTAAATGATATTATTTGTTATTGTTAATGTTGTTTATGATATTGGTGCAGAGGTTGTAAACACATTAAGGGATCACCCTCCTGGGTCTTGCAGAGCCCGAAGTGTAGGAGGATTTTTTAAAGTCCTCGTCAATTGGTCCAGGTCCTTCGAGCTGCCCTTGATTGGGATTGGAAATTCCATGGGTAGATTAGAATACCAACCTGGTTACATTGTAAAACAAAACCAACACTTCCCTCTACCCATAACTCAAAACCCTAAACCCTTAACCCTTAAACCTTA
>VDFB02062173.1:0-36555 GCA_007258455.2 Sequoia sempervirens | reverse complement strand
CACTACCAACCTAGTCCCTATGTGCACCTCACGCATGTCACGTGTGAGGTTAGGTATAATCATGATTCATAATTGTGATTCATGCAAACCAAAAAACCAACTTAAATTTTAATCGATTCGTGTAACTAAATCCTTACATTTATTTAAATGTTTAATTTGATTGATGTCTGGACTCTAACAGCCTGGCTGCATGCAAAATGTACTTCAAGTTGACAAGTTGTCAATTGTTAAAATCACCAATGCCACTCAAAGTTCAAATAATATGAAATCATTACAAATCTTGTTTCACTAGCCATTTAGTCCTACATTGGTAGCAAATTATAAACCGTTGATCCTTGTAAATCTAACGGTTAAAGGGTAATTCTGAAGGCTTAAGTTTGCAAGAATAGCACTCTATACATTTCATTCTGGAATGCAACTACAACCACACATCAAATGTTCATCGAACTGTTCAGTAATTTATGAATTATGATATAAATAATAATCATGTGTTTTAAAAGTTGTTTTAAACTTTAATGTGCTAGGATTGACATCAAGGCTAAGGGGCCGGTAACTTGACGTTGCAAAGGACTTAATAAAATGAATAATGATACCAGGAACTGGGGAAGAAGGTCAACAACATATTAGAAATCAACAACATTTTAATTTTTGGTAAATCCTAACAAGAATGACAACTTTCAAATTTTAGTGTTTATAATGTTTTATTGTCAATTTGATGGCAATTTTCTTTTTTCATTTGTATTGCTTTATATTTTACTTTTAAATCTGCATGCAATTATTATTTTTTGCTAGGTAAAACACTACTAGGGGCAACACCCTGTATTGATTATCAAAAAAGGATTTCATGAGTTTTTGTTTTCAAAAAACCACCCTAAAGGCCTTTTCTGTCAAGTGACCTTCCCTGATCAGCTAGGCAATTTTGTAATGAATTTTGTTAGATTCATAGACGCATAACTCAAAAAATAACTCTTTGATTGCAACTTTCTTTTTTCATTTGTATTGCTTTATGTTTTACTTTTAAATCTGCATGCAATTATTTCATAAATAGATAATACTTAATTTCTCTTTACTATAAATTTATAACCATTTATTTTATTACAACTGAATTACAATGTCACATTATTACTATCACTATTACTAACCCTATTTAATAATTTATGGGCCACTAGTGCCGCTATCAACCTGATTTGTGCAAACCAAAAAACCAACTTAGACAATTCATGTATCTTAAGCCTTACATGCACAATTAAAAATTAAAATGTTTAATTTGATTGACGTCTAGCTACATGCAAATTGTACTTCAGCCTGACAAGCCATCATAATCACTAGACTCCAGTCAACACTACCAGTGCCACTCAAATGATATGAAATCATTACAAATCTTGTTTCATTAAAGCTATGAGTTGTCCAATAAATCGCTTCGAATGTTCAAAACTAAAAGATTGAGAATTTCAATTAAATGTAATGTAATACATCAAGGCATTGAAAAGAGAGAAATGAGCCTTGATCTCGCCATGTGTCCGCATATAACGGTTCTAGTGTTATTCAAGAGGTTTCAATTTACAAGTCTATTGCTTCAGAGATTTACTTCCAGAATGCAACTATAGTCATCCATCAAAACTTCATCGAATGGTCATGGACCTCATGGTTATATTGATTTTCCTTTACATCCTTTGTGTAAAACATTCTTAAGTTTTTAAGCCTTTGTCTTACTTTCTTCATAGGCGGTCCCTCTTTTAAAACAAACTTTCTGCATGTGCATATTTCTGCCACTTAAGTTATTCTATCGCTCATCACCAAAATCCAACCCATCAGGTTCATTCAAATTGAATGGTTCTAGTGTAATTCCAGAGGTTTCAATTCACAAATCTATTGCTTGAGAGATATACTTCCAAAATGCAACTATAGTCGTCCATAAAAAAATCATCAAACAGTAGTGGTCCATAATGTTGTGTGGTCGCTGAAACTTGGAACCTTAGAACCAAAGTTTGAAGTTTTGAAGTTTTCAAAACTTTCGACCCACCAACTGCATAGATGACCAAGAAAGACTTGCAACTAAGGTTAGGAAAAGCACCAAAACTTGATTGCCCCCAATCATGTGTGAGACCAATTTATTAGGTGCAAAGGGGTAGCAGTGAATGCAAAGGATGATTGCCCATTCATTTAAATTTTGTGATGGTTTGATCATTTAAATGCCTTTCCCTTTAAATTTATCAATAGAACATATGTACATCCAACGCTGACAAAAAATCTTCATAAATGCTTCACTTTTTATGGAAACTTTTGTGCCTCCTTCACTTACTAAACAATGTTTAATTTGCCAATGTTTTTTTCTTAATCATTTGAAAATAGATTTAATTCGCCAATAAATTTTATTTTTTAGTTTGAAAAAAAAATTTAATCGCCAACAAAATTATTTTTTCTGGTTTGAAAATAGGTTTAATTTGCCAATTGAAATATTTTATTGGTTTGAAAATAGATTTTAATCGCCAATGGAAAAAATTTAGTGGTCTTAAATTTTTTGCATTTCACTAGGATTTTCCACAGACTTCTAACGATTAGAAAAGATTCACCAATGGACATTATTTTTTTTTCATGAAAAAACAAAAAAAATTCCACTAAAAGTAATATTTTTATTTCGAAGTATACAAGATTCACTAGGATTTTACACCTTCGCCGAGGGGGGGTTTCTTAAAGTTTTCCTTGGACGTTCCCTCTTTGTACTAAGGTCCTTTCCCTTGGGGAAAAGACATAGGGAATATATGGGAAGTCACCCATTTCTCTGACTTTTTGGCTAAATTCCTTTTTCTTAGAGGAAACACTAGCTTCCTACATGGACAAACTAGTCGGGTTTGACTCTCTAGCCGGGTCTAAAAGACTTGTGGAATCTGCTTCTTGCTCAGTGATTGGCTAGGAAGTAGATTCCCATGAGGTCCTGATGCTAAAGGCGATGGATAACCTCAAAATGACACTTGTTGAAAAGTTTTTGGCGTACAAGCCAAATATTGAATTGGTTCATCAGTGGGCTGCTTTCACCTAGAATTTGAAGGGCAGTGTCACAATAAATGCAATGCCCAAAAGTATTTTTATGTTTTCATTTGTGGTTAATGAAGACATACTGAAAGTTTTAACTGGGGGTCCTTAGGCTTTTGACCCACATTTTAAAAAAATTCTTACACTTTGTAAATGGAAACTAGGTTTTGACCTATCAGTTGATTTGGGGGCCTGTACGTCAACTTGGGTTCACCTTCTGGGCCTCCCTCTGGAGTTTTGGGAAAAGGGAATCTTAAAAGGCATTGTGAACTCCTAGCCATAGATAAGATAACCCAAGAGAGGTCGAAGCTGGTGTATGCTCGAATATGTGTTAATGTGGCCATAAATACAGTCCTCCCCTCCTCAATTCTATTGAAGTCAAAGTTTGGCAATTGGACTCAACCCCTAGAGTATGCAAATGCTCACCTCTTTTTCCAAAAATGTAAGAGGTTTGGTCACCTTATTGATTCTTGTGTGGTTCCAGATGAGTGGTCTAAAGCTATAGGTAAAATTTCAGAAGAGGACAACTCAAATAAGGTTATGGATTCTAGTGTGCAACCTTCTTCTACTTCACCATTGAAGGAGTTTGTTCCCCTTTTGAAGGATAATTTTGATCGCCAATTGAAGGATGTGTTTGTTCCTCAGGTCAAAGAAATTGTGTCAGGAGGCTTGAACCTCAATGCGGTTGTTCCTACTTCTTCCCTTCCCACCCATGTTTCCCCTAATTTGGAGGAAAAGGGTAAGGAAGAATTAATTTTGGAGAAGGTCCAAGTTGAGGATCCCGTGTTGGGGTTGAATGTTTCGGTTTTGAAGGTGTTGGAGCAGTCTCATGGTGTTGAAGAAGATTTGGAAGAGGGAGAGTATGTTTTGGATGATACTACCCTATTTTTGGATGAAATGAATACTGTCCCCCACTTTGGTGCAAAAAATTTGAGTGATTAGATGGCCCTTCTTGGCTTCCCTCAAGGGCCTAGTGATAAGGAGGATGAGGAGGGATGGTCACAGGATACTACTAAATCCAAAAACAAAAAGAAACTAGATGTTGGAGGGGGAAATAAGGTGGGAAGACCCTCCCAAAAAGAATCTAGAATTAAGGATACTATGAGGGATGTGGTAGCTGGAAAACAAAGGACCTTGGACTCGATTGCAGGATTGAATTCCAAGAAGAAATAGCCTGTGGGCTAGGTTTGGAAGGAGGTGGGGGAGATTCTATTTTTTAAATGAAGGACATCTCCTAGAATATAAGGGGCCTTAATAGCCCGTATAAATAGTTTCTGGTAAAATCCTGCATTCTTGATAATAAAGTGGATGTTTTGTTATTACAGGAAACAAAGATGAAGAAAGAGACATTTGAGAAAGCTATTGGAAGTATCTGGCTTGGAGCTAATTATTTCGTCAGTGAGGTTGAAGGTGCTTTAGGTGGTATTGCAACTCTTTGGAACCCCTCTAAATTGAAATGATCTTTGCATTCTATGTGTAAGAACAATCTTGAGATTACCTTCGAAGACATTGCTTCTCAGGAGAAATGGAATCTCTTAAATATTTATGCCCCTAATTCGAGTAGAGATAGAGTTTTTCTATGGGAAAAACTAAGTGAAGCTATTTATGATAGGAGTAATGATCACTAGATGCTTGGAGGGGATTTTTAATTCTCCTCTCCTTTCTTCAGAAAAGACTGGAGGGTTGGTTGAATTCTCTGATAGTATGATGGAGCTGGCTAAGTTATTCAATTCAAAAGGTCTAATAGATATTCCCCTCCAAGGAACTAAGTATACCTGGTCAAATAGGAGGAATGGAATCAATGTAATCCAAGTTAAATAGGATAGGTTCTTGATCTCTGCTAATTGGGATATTTCCCAATTCTTTTCTCTCTCTTCTCTTCCAAGGTCGGGATATGATCATAATGCATTGGTGTTAAAAAGGAATTCAGACCATAATAGGGGCCCTTTCCCCTTCAGATTTGAAGCCATGTGGTGCCACCACCCGGATTGTGTTGCTTTGGTTAAATCTTGGTGGGAGGAACCAATAAGAGGTACTCTAATGTACTATTTGGTAGAAAAACTACGTAGAATAAAGAAAAAAGTGAAAGGGTGGAACGAGTTGACCTTTGGTAACATCTTTGAGATAAAGAATAACCTAGGGAAAATTTTAAAAGAGGTTTAGGATATTATGGAGACTGGCCAAGTGAATGAAGAGATATGTACCAAGGAAGGTGATCTTAGTGTTGGATTTCTCTTTATGGTATATTGTCCTTGATGAAAAAACTACAAAACTGATTAATGCTTTGAATACTTAGTGCTCTTTGTGTTCAATTTGGAAAACTTGGCATTCTCAATGTTTTGGTGATCATGCTTTGGGTTGATGTATTTGGGTGCATTTGTTCATCACTTAATGTGGTACTGATCATGTTAACTTGATTTTTTTCAAGTTGATTATAGTTGAGATCTTGATTGAATTGGACTAACAGTGTGATAAGGTTTGATTCAAGTTATTCAGATGGTATTCGCGGTGATAGGGCCTTCTTTAGCTTCAGATTTATGACATTATCACCTTCACATGTTCAGGTATATCGATTCATGGCATATATAGATGGAGGTAATGCTTATGGAAATATGGTGTCAGTTGGTATGACTTATTGTTGATAAATTTGGTACATACTGTTGGTTTGTCGCTTATTTATATTGCTTCATCAAGAAATTAATTTTTCTCAGGTAGTTTCGTTATTGATTCAATTGCTACATGAAACTTGGTTTAGTAAAAATATCACATTCTCACATTTTATCTAGTGGCATAGTATACACTTTGGTTCTGGTATTTCATTTGTTTGATGGTTTTTGTTGACTCAAATGGCATATAATTTTTTATTATTTTTATTTAGTGATTTCTATGCCCAAGCCTTGACTTTGTAGTTGGCATCCAAAGGAAAATACTCATATTTACTATTCGAAGCTTTTACATATGATATTAATTTATCATTGGTATGTTAATGTTGTGTGGGGTTGACATCTTCATGGAATAAACCCTATCGAGTTTCCCAAAGTATTTTTCAACGATGATATTATGTTCAAAGGTTACTTGGTTATATCAGTTGGTAGCCATCATTTTTCATATGGTTAAGTCAACATTATGAGAATCTTTGAATCATAATATAGTTTATTATGTGTCAACAATTTGCAAGAAAAATTTAGAGGTAATCATGATGTGGTCGGGTCCTTGGTAAATGATTAGTCAAGCAGATTCATAAGCATTTTTAATCAGTTGACTATTATTGTGTCTTTTTGAATTCGGACTCCAAATATTTATTAACTTTGGAAAAGTCATCGACTGACTTGAGAGAAGACTTGTTTAGGGAAAAATGATATTGAATTTTCATTAAATGGTTTGGAACCCTAGCGCCACAATGCTGGAACTTCAGTTGCATAGTGTGTAAGGTTGTGGTATTTTAGTTCAGCGTTTAGTTATGTTGATCATTGGTGGTTGGAAAGATTGTTGGTGGTTTTTGTTTGAACTGGAAGGGGTAGTTTGGGTAGTTTTCATGATGAACTTTAGGGATTTTAATTATAGGTTAATTCCACTGTAACAGAGGTAATATCTATGCATTATTTTTGATATTTCAATGGTAAATCTAGTAAATAAAGAGGAAAAGAAACTTTGTTTTTTAGTTTCAAATAATTTTCTTAATTAAACTAAAACTACCTTGAACCTGAGCGTAAACTAAAAGGTTTCATCTTTTAGTGGCATTTTATCTTCATATCATTGATTTTTGATTGGCTTCAGATTATACATTATGTTCATAAACTCTGGTTATTGAAATCATGGTTTTCTTGACAAAGTTGTATAACCGTTTCACAAACATTGTATATATATGTATCTTTGCAAAAAACATAAAGAGAGAGTGAAAAAAGAGTGTATGAGGTGAAGAAAGGAAATTGTCTAGACAGCGTATTGTTCATTGTAAAATCATTTTGTAAAAACAGAAGAGTGGGCTCATATTGTTTTTATCTCTGATTGTATCACAAAGATTATGTTTTGAGTTGAGCATTATTGCAAAATCATTTTGTATCCTATTGTAATTTTAATACTGTAAGAATGATTGTAGTTTTAAGGTTCTGAAGGGTCGCAATATTTTGAATGTTTGATGAAGTTGGTGCTTTAGAAATATTATGGGAGTTTGTGCTCCACATTGTTACAGAGTTGGTGCTCTTTGATTAATAAAAGGGAAATTTTAGTGAGTGGTTTTGTATACCCCAAGAGGGTTTTTCCACTCAAGAAATATTTGTGTTATGTGATATTATTTGTCTCACATTCTGTTTCATGTTAATGTGCTCATTCATTCAATGCTCTGATATGTTTAGTATGATCAAAAGTTTCTTATTACAAAAGGTTGTCATGCAAAGTTAAAAAGTATTTTATTGAGCAAAGTTGTTGATCTATTACAAAAGCACATACAAGATTGTTCACACTCTAATTGAACAACATCATGTGATGATTTTAACATGAGTTATAAATGTTACTCAAGTTTCATGTCAATCTGATTTTAAATGTTGATGTACACTTGCATAGACAAGTCTACCACATTGAGTTAAAAATAGTAAAAAGTCTTGTTGTATCTTTCAGAGTCAAAAATTTAAAAATTACTTCACTCTGATTCACCCCCCCTCTCAGAATCAATCCACTTCTAACAAGTGGTATCAAAGCATAGGGTCCTGCATCAGATTTCATACCTAGGATTGATTTTGGTATTGGAAGTCTGTCTTTTGGTGTTGTTGTGCTATTTGTGATGGCTAAAGGGAGAAGGAATAAGGGAAAGAGAAAATCACTACAAAACATTAACAATCAAGTTGTGTCTGAACCAAGTATAAGAATTAATGAAGAAATGATACAACATACCATGCATAACGTACCTCAATTTGATTGTATCAATTTTAATTTGTGGAAGTGTCGAATGGAAACTTATTTGTCTTCCTTAGGGTTTGATGTGTGGACAATAGTAGAGAGAGTGTGTAATGTGTCTGCAACATCTCCCTCCAATCTTGAGGAAAAGATAGTTCTTGAATCAAATGCCAAGGCTCTAGATGTAATTTTCAGTTGTCTACCAAATGATACTATTACAAAAGTTGTGCACTGCAGAGATGCAAAGGAAGTATGGAACAATTTGATTGAAATATATCAGGATGGTGAATTGCAAGAAGAGATGTCTTTGAAAACTCAAGAAAGTTGTGTTTCATCTATTAGTGGTGATTGTGAAAATCATCATAGTTCCAAATAAAATCTATTTGAGTCTAAATATATTGAAATGAAAAATGAACATTCAAGTAGCCAAGAAGCCAATGAAGGAGATCAATCTTTGGATGAAATAAATTTTGGACAAGATGAGCAAAAAAATGAGCTTGATTTGGAAAGTGAGCTTCTGTGTGCCTTAGGTACAATCAAACAACTTAGAAAAGATAACCTGATTTTAAAGAAACAACTTCAAAAAGAAAAGGATATCAAAGATAACATATGCTTAGGTCTTATAAAATAAAAAATCCAAGTTGAAGAAGCTAGAAAGATTGAGGAAGTGTACAAAGATCAACTTAAAGAAAAAGGACAATGCATTGAAAATCTTGAGTTGCAAATAGTTTTACTAAGGAACATTGGTAAAGGATCAAAGCAATTATGTGATGAAGAAATCAATTAGAGTGATTCCATGTCATTGGATAAACTTATTGAAACACAGAAGGCTCCAAGTGACAAAATTGATCTAGGCTTAGAGGAAGGACAATGTTCTAAGACACTTAGTACAAAGAAAAATTTAAATACTACTGATTCTGAAACTGCTGGAAATAGAAGAGAAAGGAATAGATCACACAAGGTGTCAGGATCTCACTCTACCTGGCAAGGTAAGTTGATAAAGTCTTATTATTCCTTTTTAGGTTATTGTTACTCATGTTTTGAGTATGGCCATAGAGCATCTAAATGTTTGTCTAAAATAAAGAAAAGTGATAAAAAAAGGAACCATGATAATGTTACATGCTTCAAATATAATCAATCAAGTTATATTGCAAGAAAATGTAATAAGAGTGATACAAAATATTACAAATCTGTGACTGTATGTTATAAATGTAATGGCCTTGGGCATAAAGCCAAGTTTTGCAGGAATCAATAGGAGAAAACATCTAAAAGGAACAAAGAGTTTGTAAGGGTCTAGAGGAAGAAGCAACATCAAGATAATAGGCTTGTGCTTGATGCACAAGAGACACTGTTGAATACATAATTAGACCAAGAGGTCAAAGGGGATCAATAAATGAATCATCTTACAAATGCCTAGAAATGATAATACCTATGAGATTTAGGGTATAGAGTATCTGCAAAGTATTACAGAATAGTGAATTTATCTAATGCATAAGCTTGCTATGTGAGTTGGGTATCCAGGTAGTCTAAATTCCTATTTGTGTAGGGCAATATAGAGAATGAATAATTATATGAATAGATGTTGAGAGCAATCTAGTTGATACATTCATATGTTTATAACAAGTATTGACAAGTCAAAACTAAAGTGTGTGTCTGTGATCATTTATTGCATTAGAGTCAGTGGCATCGTCAAAGTATACAAGCAGAAGGATTATTACCAAAATGTTATAAAGTTGCAAATACCCTAATTGACATGAAACAAAGATATGTTCTTGTGCTCTATTAATCCTTGTTGCACAGTGGATATGTACAAGATGTTCAAATAGACTCCAGGCAATGAGCATGCAAGAAAACATATATACAAAGTTAAGAGATGAGAATAGTGTATTCAGAGGAGTTCGTTTTAGCAGTTCATGTTTGTCTTGATCAGATGATAGATCATTTAGGATGTTAGTACATACCTGTCTATTGTCACAGTGACAAAGCAGTTATGGCATTTCTATCAAACAAATTTGACAAAGTTTTGTGACAGTCTTTCATAGTGCTTTCATGATCAAAGGATAGTATCATTTCAAAATAGTTTTATTTTTAACTACTGTTTGTTTTGGTCACTTCTACTGCTTTGATGTACAAGTTTTTTTTTTGTCATAAGGTGAAGTTTATTGTTGCTATTTCATGATAACACAATTCTACTATGTTACATTGGAAAGTTCCTCTTTTGGCATTTCATTTGTAAGGAGTTAAGAGAAGCTTCATATTGTAATTGGAAAGATTGCTTGGTTTGCAGCAGTAGAGTGGAAGTTCTTTATATTTGTGTTGAAAATAATGTTTCAGTGCATTATCATAATCTTGATTTTTTTGAACAATATGGTTGAATTGTGATGACAGTATGATGACAAATATGCATTCAAGTTTTCATGTTAAAATGAACATCATTTTTGGGCAATGTAAGTAAAAGCATTAAATGTCAAGACAAGTTTTGTTCTATTTCATTTGGCTCACATACATCCTTGAATCTAAAGAAGTCTTTAGTTGTTCAAATCTCGATTGGGAATTATCTCACTTCTCTCTCAATGTTCCATCCTTACTTTAGGGGGAGCTTCTTAGCTCTTCGAGCAACTCTTGTTGCTTCTTTGCTATATTTGCAGCTAGTTGCGTTACTATTTTTTTGATGTTTCCTTTTGTATCCTTTGTCCTTGAGACAAAATGGGGGAGAAATATGGTTATTTTGTTGAAAATTCAGGGTTGGTGATCACATTGAATTTAGATGGTTGCAAATGGTTTTTGCTTATTCTATTGAAAATTCAGGTTTGGTGATCATATTAAATTCAGATGGTTGCAGATGGTTTTTTCCATCAAGGACAAAGGAGGAATTTGTTGGATTTATCTTTGTGGTATATTTTCCTTGATGAAAAAACTACAAAACTAATTAATGCTTTGAATACTTGGTGCTATTTCTGTTCAGTTTGGAAAACTTGGCATTCTCAGTGTTTTGGTGATCATGTTTTGGGTGCATTTTTTCATCACTTAATGTGGTACTGATCAAGTTAACTTGATTTGTTTCAAGTTGATTACAGTTGAGATCTTGATTGAATTGGACTGACAGTGTGATAAGGTTTGATTCAGGTTATTTAGATGGTATTCGCGGTGACAGGGCCTTCTTCAGCTTCAGATTTATGACATTGTCACCTTCACATGTTTAGGTATATTGATTCATGGCATATACATAAAAAGGTAATGCTTATGGAAATATGGTGTTAGTTGGTATGACTTATTGTTGATAAATTTGGTACATACTGTTGGTTTGTTGATTATTTATATTGTTTCATCAAGAAATTACTCTATCTCAGGCAGTTTGGTTATTGATTCAAATGCTCCATGAAACTTGGTTTAGTAAAAATATCATATTCTCACATTTTATTTGGTGGCATAGTATACACTTTGGTTCTAGTATCTCATTTGTTTGATGGTGTTTATTGGCTCAAATGGCATATAATTTTTTAACATTTTTATTTAGTGATTTCTATGCCCAAGCCTTGACTTTGTAGTCAACATCCAAAGGAAAATACTCAAATTGACTATTCAAAGCCTTTTACATATGATATTAATTTATCATTGGTATGTTAATGTTGTGTGGGGTCAACATCTTCATGGAATAAACCCTATCGGGTTTCCCAAAGTATTTTTCAACGGTGATATTGTGTTCGAATGTTACTTGGTTATATCACTTGGTTGCCATCATTTTTCATATGGTTAAGTCAAAATTATGAGAATCTTTAACTCAGAATATAGTTTATTATGTGTCAAAAGTTTGCAAGCAAAATTTAGAGGTGATCATGTGGTCGGGTCCTTGGTAAATGATTAGTCAAGCAAACTCATAAGCATTTTTAATCAGTTGATTATTATTGTGTCTTTTTTACTTAAGACTCCAAATCTTTATTAACTTTGGCAAAGTCATCAACTAACTTGAGAGAAGACTTGTTTAGGGAAAAATGATATTGCATTTTCATTGAATGGTTTGGAACCCTAGCGCTGCCATGCTAGAACTTTAGTTGCATAGTGTGCAAGGTTGTTGTGGTATTTTGGTTCGGTTTTCAGTTATGTTGATCTTTGGTGGTTGGCAAGATTGCTAGTGGTTTTTGTTTGAGCTGGAAGGGGTAGTTTGGGTAGTTTTCATGAAGAACTTTAGGGATTTTAATTGCAGGTTAATTCCACCGTAATAGAGGTAATATCTATGCATTATTTTTGATATTTCAATGTAAATCTGGTAAATGAAGAGAAAAATAAAACTTTGATTTTTAGTTTCAAATAATTTTCTTAACTAAACTAAAACTACCTTGAACCCGAACGTAAACTAAAAGGTTTCATCTCTTAGTGGCATTATATCTTCATCTCATTGATTTTTGATTGGCTTCAAATTATACATTATGTTCATAAACTCTGGTTATTGAAATTAGGGTTTTCTTGACAAAGTTGTATAACCGTTTCACAAACATTGTATATATATGTATCTCTGCAAAAAATATAAAGAGAGAGAGTGAAAAAAGAGTGTATGAGGTGAAGAAAGGAAATTTTCTAGACAAAGTATTGTTCATTGCAAAATCATTTTGTAAAAAGAGAAGAGTGGGCTCATATTGTTTTTATCTCTGATTGTATCACATAGATTATGTTTTGAGTTGAGCATTATTGCAAAATCATTTTGTATCCTATTGTAATTTTATGATTGCAAGAATGATTATAGTTATAAGGTTCTGATGGGTTGCAATATTTTGAATGTTTGATGAAGTTGGTGCTTCAGAAAGATTATGGGAGTTGGTGCTCCACATTGTTACAGAGTTGGTGCTCTTTGATTAATAAAAGGGAAATTTTAGCGAGTGGTTTTTTATACCCCAAGAGGGTTTTTCCACTTGGGAAATCTTTGTGTTATGTGATATTATTTGTCTCACATTCTGTTTTATGTTAATGTGCCCATTCAGTCAATGCTCTGATACATTTAGTATGATAAAAAGTTTCTTATTACAAAAGGTTGTCATGCAAAGTTAAAAAGTCTTTTATTGAGCAAAGTTGTTGTTCTGTTACAAAAGCACGTACAATATTGTTCACACACTAATTGAACAATATCATATGATGCTTTTAACATGAGTTATAAATGTTATTCAAGTTTCATGTCAATCTGAATTTAAATGTTGATGTACACTTGCATAGAAAGTCTGCCACATTGAGTTAAAAACAGTAAAAAGTCTCGTATCTTTCAGAGTCAAAAATTTAAAAATTACTTTACTCTGATTGACCCCGCCTCTTAGAGTGAATCCACTTCCAACACTTAGATCCCAATGGTATAAGATAAGCAAAAAGGAGTTAATCTTATGGAAACAAAAGTCTAGGGTCCAATGGTTGATAAAAGGGGATAGGAACACTAAATTTTTCCACCAATCCACCTTGAAATATAGAAGTAGAAATAGAATAAGATCGTTGGTGAAAGAAGATGGCTCTATTTTGAAAAATGAAAAAGATATTGCTAGTGAAGTTGTCAATTTCTTCCCCTCCTTCCAAATGAATCCTAGCAATGCTCTCCAGGTAAATGCTGACCTTCTTGAAGTGATCCCTAATGTTATTTCAGATTTATACTTAAAGAGGATGACTAATGTTGTTTCTTTGGAAGAAGTCATAAAAAATGTTTTCTCTTTTGGTGCCTTCAAATCCCCTGGCCCTGATGGGTTCTCTCTAGTTTTTTTCCAAACTTACTAGGATGTTGCTAAAACTGACCTTTTTAATGCGTCTAGGGATTTATTTAGGTTAGGTAGGTTGTTGAACCATCTGAATTATACCTTTATAGCTCTTATTCCTAAATCTGTTGATGCCTCTACTATGAAATATTATAGATCTATCAGCCTCTGCAACATGGTCTATAAAATTTTCTCCAAAATTATGGTTTTTAGACTCAAACTGGTGCTTGGAAAAATGATAGCCCCTAATCAAAAAGGTTTTGTTCAAGGTAGAAACATTCTTGATGCTGTTATTTCTACCCATGAAAATATTCACTCTATGGATCACTCAAAAAAGCCTAGGATGGCATTCAAAATTGATATTTCCAAAGCCTATGATAGGGTCTCCTGGCCTTTCCTTTTTGCTGTTCTTAAAAAGTTTGGGATTGATGGTAGATTCCTTAAGATGATTTTTGCTTGTGTTACTTCTTGTATGTGTTCTATCCTAGTCAATGGTGTTCCTCAAGGATTCTTTTCTTGTGACCGTGGTCTTAGGCAGGGTAACCCTCTCTCCCCCTATTTTTTTATCATTGTTGCTAAAGTTTTGGGCAGGAATATTCAAAAGTTGGTGGTCTCACAAGATCTTAAAGGTGTGAAAGCCACCTCCTCTCTTAGGCCTGATTCTCATCAACAATTTTTTGATGATACTCTAATGTTTGGGGAAGCAGGTTTATGGAAACAGGTCCTCAATGATTATGTTGTTGCTTCTGGTCAATGCATAAACTATGAAAAAATCCGCCTCCTCTCTTAGGCCTGATTCGGTTGGGGAAGATTCAGTTGGGGAAGCAGGTTTATGGAAACAGGTCCTCAATGATTATGTTGTTGCTTCTGGTCAGTGCATAAACTATGAAAAAAGCAAAGTTTACTTCTTCAACACTGATCAATAGATAAAGGATAGGGTGAATTTTTTTTGGGATGTTAGGAAGCTAACTTACCTGATGCCTACCTAGGACTCCCTTTATTTTTTAAGAAATTGGAGAATAATTATTGGAACCAATTGATTGAAAGAATTCAAAACAAACTGGTGGGTTGGAAGGGGAAGCTTCTAAGTTTTGCGGGAAAAATTCAACTCCCTAAAGCATCTTTTCAGAATATTTTGGTTTATTACCTATCCCTGTTTAAAATTCTTGCTCATATAGGGGAGAAGATTGAACAGATTCAGTGAAAATTTTTGTGGTCTACAATGGAAGAAAAAAAAAAACTATCTCTAGTGTTGGCGTAAAAACTAACACCTCTGGAGTGCAGGTTTGTACGGACAGCTATGCAAACTGCGTAATGAGTGCTCTTCAAATTAGGAGGGGAAGCTCCCTCGTAGTGCTGGAATGCATGGAAAAGAAAAGTAATCTAAGTCCTATCTTTTTGTTCTCAGCTGGAAGAGGCACAAGGTTAAGAAAACCAAGAACGTTGCAGCTAAGGATTTTCTGGTTTCGCAGATCATTAACTACAACTAAGCTATCTACTTTAAATCTATCCAATTTCCTCAAGAAAACAAAGCATGAGGAAATGGAGCAGGGTTTGACTATTAGACGATAAACGTGTATAGATTCTCAACTTGAAGGCAAGGTGGCGCATCTATCAACTCAATCTAGACAAGTTTATTGGTAACAACATCACACGATAAACTCGATACGGATTCTCTACTTGAAGGCAAGGTGGCGCATCTATTATCTCAATCCGAATTAGTTTATTGTCCATGACAACACACGATAACCAAGTACAGATTCTCTACTTGAAGGCAAGGTGGCGCGACTATTATCTCAATCTGAACAAGTTTATTAGGCACAAAACATATTTATCTAAACTATGGGAAGAATTTACCATGACAATCGCATGAAACCCTATGTGGCATAACAATTGATCATAATAGTAAAGACTCACAAAACATATTTATCATTACAATCGCATGAAACCCTATGTGGCATAACAATTGATCATAATGGTAAAGATGCACAAAATAGAAAGAATTCACCATTATAATTGCATGAAACCCTATGTGGCATAACAATTCATCATAATAGTAAAAACACATGAATAGATACAAAAAGAGCAATATTGAGGGCAAGGTAGGCGCAACATATATTTCTCTTGTGCAAAAGTTAATTACAAATGAGCAAAAGCTCTTATTTATATGCATCAAGGTGTAGGGAACCCTAAAATCACCTTGAGTCAACTACAGTCTTGCAATGCATGCAAGATTTATTGATAAGCCCTAATTAAGCAAACTATATAGTTAACTAGAAAACTACCATCAGTTAACCGAAACATCTAATCTAAAAATGGACAATTGTGCAAGCATGCACGTCCTTATTGAAAGCGAGTTAATTGGAAGACTATCATCAGTTAACGAAAACCCTAAATGAAAACTCCAAGTGTGTAAAGCTAATTTCAGAATAGATATGCATGTAATGAGACAGCGAGTTAACTTGAGAAGATAATGCCAAGTTTAACTCCTGTGTGTAATGTCTATCCTGAGAGGTGGGAACTGAAGTTTATTGTCCGTGATCTCGAGCAATCAATCCCTCAATGAGGCTGTCAACTGCATCAGCATTTGAATGTCAGCAACTTGAGCAATCTTGGCAATCTTTGCACACTCAAACTAGCATTTCACTGACTTATAACTTTGGCGGCTCCGTAACTGAAGTGATGGCCTCTATCTCTTCTGCAGCTTGATGCTTCTGACGCTTTGGCATGACGAAACTGTGAGGTTTGACTGCACACACTCTAGTTGTGAGAAATGCAAATGAACTTGCTGCACATGCAAAACTCCAACGGTATCAACACTCTAAACCGACTTTGGAAGACAATCAGCCATACGAGGCATGCAACCATGTGAACTTGAGTAACTACACCTGTCAACCCTTCGAATACGCTTGATACAAATCAGTCTCAGCTTCTCTGATGAAGTCATGAATTAAGACTGATTTGGTCTTGAATTCAATCTGTGTGTACTGTACTCTGAAAAACTCGCCTGTTGATTGTGAACTTGACTATGTTCTGACAAGATTTCTGGAAAGCTAAAAATAGCTTGCTGAGGCTAAAAATAGCCTATCGAAGGGTTATTTTCGGCAAAAATCTGAGATATGGGTCTTGTCCAGAAAAAGATTCTAAGACAACCCAAAACGTCAAAAATGCGAAAATCTAACTTCTACTCGACCATGCAAAGACTTTTCAGTTGAGAAAATTAGAAACTCAAGAACGAATGTTCTGAAGTTAAAAATTCCTGAAAAATCAAACGCATGATTTTAATTCGAGGAAGCTATATGAAAATGATCCAGATATTGAGACTTGTCAAATTTTCCAATTTCAGGAACATGCGAATTGTATACTGAGAGAAATTTGAGAATCAAGGAGGAAAAAGACGTTTTTTATATGCTCTTCTTCAATGAAAATCGCCCTTGAATTCTTCAAATTGCTAATGATTATGAATTTTTATCCTGCAAAAAGATGTATTTGATGAAAACGCCCTTGGCAATAGATGAAGATTTCGCCTTTGCTTTGCCAGAATTCGCCTTTGCTTTAAAATCACGAATTTTCTTTGAAGAAATATGAATTTCTTTTGTTTGAAAATTACAAATTTGTCTTGAAGTTAATATGCCTTTTGTTCTTCAAATATGAACTCCTCTTGAAGAAACGCCTTTGAAAATTGATAAAATTTGATTTCCGTTGAAGATATGAATTTCTCTTTAGCTTTATGATACAAAAATGAAGAAGGCGCCATAAGAAGAAATTCGCATCAACTGGTGAATTGCAAGAATTTAAAACCATGACTGAAATACAAGCCTTCCAATTGGTCGCCCTTCAGTTGAACTGCCACTGACTCTAAGTTCAAAAATAAATAATAATAAAATATTCATCATCATGCAATTTGAGAACTTAGCATAAAGAGGGCGCCAATCTTAAGAAAATTGCCATTTAATGCTAAAATGCAATAATAAATATTAAATATTATCAAACTTTAGTTGACAATTTGGATGAAGCTTTGAGATTCACCGGCGAACTTCACTGATTCCGAAAAGTCATTGTTTGAGCTCATAGGCGTCCATTTGCTCAAGATATTCCACTTTTTATTAACTTCCTATTTTGTAGCTGACGACAAAGTCACGACTGGCCAACTTCAACACTGATTTCTGAGTGACCGGGAGATGCTGGGACTGAGTTGGAGAATTCATCGGAAAGCCTACTGAACAAGGAAGAAATGTCTGATGGGAGACACTACTGCAAAATCCATCATTTAACACCCTGAAAAATTAGGCGCCCCTGATTAAATTCATTTACGGGTTCCAGACTTAACCATTTTCCTAAACTGCCATCTGACACTTCAAACGGCTGCTGACGGCGAATGACGAACCCTGCTGACAAGAAACGAAGCTCACTGCGTGCCTGGAGATATTTTGCATCCAACGGATATACGCACGACATCTGAAAGCTGTGTTAAGGGCCTCAAAAGTAAAAGCGCCCCTGGATCTTAGTTGCACTGACAACATTTTGACGAAAGTTGAATTATCAACCAAGTACCCTACTTTGTCCTTCGATATCTAGAGCTGGGATAACCCGATTCAAACATTATTTATTTTAACGGACAGCCAGAAGGGCCCACAAGAGAAGTCTCTGGAGGTGACGAAGCAAGAAAACTGCTTCTAAGACCTCAAAAACTCCAGTGCGTATTTTATTTAAAATAACCGCTCCAGCCCATAGCCATTTTCCGGATGTCCTCACTCTTCAACATTTTGCCAAAGACCTCGCACGTACGAGCGTTTGCCAAATCCCAAAGGCTGACGGCTAGGCTCGTTGAATAGATAAAGTAATTACGCTCAAAAGCCGTGAAGACTTCATACGCGAACGACCTCATCTGACAGGCCTAAAGGCTAGGTGCCTTTGGACTGTAGATATACACTGCAAATTTTATGTTGGTCCGCCCGTGAAATTACGTGCTTGGTAAAACCTCGGCCACGATCACCTGGAACGTCGGATCGATAGGCAGGATGATGCATTGCAGAGCTAGGCTAGAGTAGTACTGATTCAGGAAGACCTCATCTGCAAATTTTGGCATCTTAAGGGTCCTTTAAACCAGCGCCCCTGAGCTATACTTGCACTGGAAACACAACAAAGATGCTCTGGAACGTGAAATCTCCATTATAAGCCCATCTTCAGACGACTGCTGCCAGAATTCTGAGACTCAGATGACTATGTTTGATACTTCGTCGGACAAGCAAACTAGTTGTGAATAGATTGACTATATTCGCTATCAGAAATACCAGAATTTTCCCCCTCTTTAAGATGGGCGCCCTCAGGCTAGAGTTGCACTTTTGCCTGAAAAAGACAAATTTCTCATATCTGGAACTTTGGAAATTTCATCTTCTGTCGCCAGTTTCCAGAGCTGTGGGTCTCGGAAAGCTTTGCTGGATAGCTCATCAGATAACCAAACCAACTCTGAAGAAATTGACTGTATGCTTGAGCACTTTCCTCAAAATCTTGACCTTCAAAAAGTTGGGCGCCCCTAGGCTATAGTTGCGCTTTTCTGCTTTTCTCTGAGAAATCTTCGTATATTAACCACTGAAGACTTTGTTTCGATCACTGAAATGACCGTGTGCAACGTGAAATGCTGTCATGAAACACTCCTCCATCATGAAAAGCTCCATTCTAAGTCTTTGCTTCAGGCTCTGATCAATAAAACTGACTTTGACTAACAAAATATTGACAAAAACTCCATGCTTGATATTGCCCAAAACTGTATTTTACCTCATTTTAGCAAAGTTTAGACTCTTTTATGCAAAATGCCTTGATGAAGCAAAAAATTTGGTTTGGGTACAACATCTAGTCAGCTAAGATAAAGTGTGTTTTCCTAAAAGAGCTGGGGGTTTGGGGATGAGAAAAATCTCCTTGCTAAATAAATCTTTAACTAAAATTGGCTAGAATCTCCTGGAAGGCTCCAAAGATTGGGTTAAATTTTTTCAAGCTAAGTACTTAAGGAATAGGAATCCTGACTGTTTTCCCTCTCAATTAGATCTGCCTCCTAGTTCAACCTTATGAAACCATCTTGTGAGGTTGAGGAATGTGTTGAAGACGGCGGAAAAGAAAAGAATAGGGAATGGGAATAATACAGATTTTTGGAAGGATCCTTGGGTTGAGAACTCCATTATGTCTACCTATGATGAATTGAATCCTCTCAAGCTTAGCTCAAACAAAATTTGTGGCAAAAAGGTGAGTGATTATATAAATTGGGACTGGAAGGAACCCAAATGAAAGGAGTTTGACATGTTATTAAGGAGAAGTAATCTGAGAGGTCAAAGACAGGTTAATTGGGATCCAATCTTCATCAATTTGCATAATTTTATTGGGGAGGCGAAGTGGTTAGATAGAGAAAGGGAGGATGACTAGCTCTAGAAAAGCAACTCTTTTGGTTGTTTCTTGGTTAAAAAAGCATATGAAGATCTGGTGAGGGCTCAGGTTGCTGCTCCTAATCACTTCTGGGATAGGATGTGGCTAAAGAATCCTGTTCCAAAAATCAATTGTTTTTGGTGAACAACTGCCCATGGAAAAATTCTTACCATTGATAACTTGGTTAAGAGAGGCTTCCAGTTGGTCAATAGGTGCTCACTCTGCAAGCAGGAAGAGGAGTCAATAATTCATACTTTCAATGTTATTCCAGGGAAGTGTGGTCTGGTTTCTTGTAGTTGTTGTCTTTTGATTGGGTGTTTCCCAACTCTATGAAGATTTTTATTAAAGGTTGGTCTAATTGCCATTTTTCACACAATGTCATTATGGACCCGTGGAATCAAGTTCCTCCTTTTGTTACCTAGGGTTTATGGAAGTAGAGGAATAATAGAATTTTTTGAGAAGTGGAGAGAAACAACAAGGAGGTTAGTCAGATTATTAAAATCCAAATTAAGGAAAACATTGAGGTTGGAAGATACAGGTTCTCAAATACTTGGCCAAATTATAAAGAAATGAGGATAAAACAAAATTGGCGAATAAAGAGGGACTTAACCAATCTTAATTGGTCAAATATGCTTAATAGAATGGGTATTGTTTGGAGTCCGTTGAAAGATTGGGTTAAGTGCAATTTTGATGGGTGCTCAAAAGGCAACTCAGGACAAGCTGGGGCTGGAGGTCTGATAAGAAATCATAAAGGAGATTGTATTATGGGGTTTGGAGTGAATTTGGTTTCTGCTCAAACAACAAAGCCGAAACAATGGCTACTCTTGGAGGTTTTAATATTCTAAAGGAACTGGGATACAAAAATGTCATCATTGAAGGGGACTCCAAGTTAATAGTGGTCATCCTAAATGAAGAATCCGCTCCTCCATGGGAAATAAAAATATATTATTGAAAGATGCAAAGTTATTAAAAAGTTTTTTAATATTTGTCGGGTTCGACATGTGTATAGGGAAGGGAATAAATTGGCCGATTGTGCGGCCAATGTGGTGTTGAGCTATAGGGGATGGACATGCTGGACCAATGGAAACATGTTGTCAACTTTAAGAGATGTCACCCTTAATGAAAAATTTGAATATGAATATCACATGGAAAATTGATTGGTTAGTTATTTACGAGACTAATGAGTATCAAGTGGTTCCATTGAGCTTTCTATGTAATGATGGTATATGGAGTACGAGATGGTATAGGAGGATCTTGGAAGGAGATATTTATATTAATTTCCCTTTAAAGAAGATATCCAATAATCACATGATGTCAATGGATTTGATAAAGGTTGCCATCTCTATGCATGTCGAAAAGCCCTCTATCAGTAATCCTCGTATTTCTATAGTGGGGAAAGGAATGAATTTATTTAAGGAAGTAAATTCTTGCAATGAATTTATTTAAGTAAATTCTTGCAAGATTAATGATGATTCTTGGTTTTTGGGAAATGTGAAGTTTCCTTTTTTAATAAGAAACTTCTTGAATTGTCATTCTATATTGGTTCTAAGTATTGTATGGTGTTTGAGGGCTAGTAACATTCAGGGAAGAAAGAAAATTGTGGGGGTGAGTACGAAGAATAGCCTGATGCAACATAAGAATATGCAGAGGAGTAAAATGGGTGGACCAAGGAAAAGAACATAGCCACCGAACTACCAAGCCCTCAAACAAAATGTGGATCTCTGGAGGATGTTTGAGAATGCAGGTATGGTCTCATTCTTTCAATCACTAAAAGGCTACAATGAGAGTTTAATGATGAAATTCACCAACTCCTAGAGGAAAGGAAGTGTGACTATAGGCATTCTGAAGTTTGAGGTCACCACTTGTTTCATTGCTGAAGCTACGGGTTTGCAAAATTTTGGTCTAAAATTTGCTAAAAAAAGTGGAGTGGACTACCAAAGGTTTGTTGATAAATTTCTTTATGTTGGTGAAAATCTCAAGCGTTTCCAGAATGGGTATGCTAGACTTGAGCTCCCTCCTCCTTTTTCTCTTGTGAGTTTTTTTTTTATGCATTATTTTACTCTTGAGGGTCGGTACATGTTTGTTCATGTGTATCACTTCCCACTGTTAAACCATATTAGGCATGGGAAGTGTATAAATTTTCCATTTTACCTATTGTCCTCCTTGTAGCTTAACATTGAAAAAGGAGCTAGCTCTTCTCTCCATCAGGGTCTTATTCTCACTCTATATAAATTTTCCTTGGCCATGAATGCTCATGGTAACCCTTTCAATGCTAGGATTGAGAACCCCTATTGGTCCGATGAGGAAAATGTTGAACAACCGGAGGAGGAAAACCCTAATGCTGAAGAACTCTCAGCTGAAGAATAAATCCTCTACCACCCACCTATAATTGCTGCTAGGCATGTGCTAATCCTTGCTAAAAGCAACTACCATGTGGCTAATTTTTCTAACCCTTCTACCCCTCTATCACAAAAGAGTGAAGATTTGAGAAACTTTGAATTGCATCTCATAAGAGCAACACCTAGAAAGAGGGAACACTCTCCTCTACTGTTGGAGCCACCAAAAGCTAAGAAACCCAGACGCGACATCAATCCTAAAGATGTGATTCATATCATCGAGGAAGGGAATCAAATAGAGGAAGAAAAATAAATTTTAAAAGGGAAAGGGAGTGGTGGAAGAAGGTTGGCTCATTTGGCGAAGGTGGCCTCAAAAGAAGAAAAGGAAAAACAAAAATTGTCTGTGAATGAGGAAGAGGACCTAGGGTATGATTATTTCGAAGCTCAGGAAGAAGAAGATTCTGAGGATTTGGAATTTGAGGACACTGCTTATGAGATAGGGGAGGATGGTTCGAAGGAGGAAAGAGAGGAGGAAGAGGAGGAGCAAGTGGAACCTTCTGAGGATAATATGGAGGTCAGGATTGAGCAAGATGTTGGGTTCTCTAGAATGGAGAAAAAAGCTGAGGAAATTAGTAATGAGATTTTTAAAAAGTAGACTAACATTTTTGTAGGTACAGTTCAAGGACATGGAGAAGGCGATAGTTACCTGCATGAGAGTAACTAACAGGTTGATGAGAAGAGTGACATGATTAGAGTGCCTTTTGGTGAAATGAAGCTTACCAGGAAACTTAAGAAACATGGGAAAACTGATACCTTGAAAATGTTGGATGAAACAAATGGCCTTGACTGGCACAAATACATTATTCTCATGGGAGAGTATGGGGACTTGTTAAATAAATCCAGTTAATGGCTTGTTCTACTACTTCGTTGTTTTTTGATGGGTCTTTTTGTCTTTTAATCATTTCTAGGACTATGTTGTTAACTTCTATAGGTTATGATGGAATACCACCTGGAATACTGTCGACTTAATTAATGGTGTTCATAGATTAAAGTATGCTGGTAAAAACTTTATGTTTTTGATTGATAATGGTTGGACAATGGTTATGCTTTTAAATTTTGGCCTACGTGCCAAATCTTATGTTGTTTTTTGGTTATTTGGTGGTGTTGTTTCCCACCATTCTCTACTCTTTTTTGGTTTGTTGTTGTAACTATGGGATCAAGGCCCTTCCCTACTTATCTAATAAAAAACAATAAATGATGATTGTGAATGCAATTTTGAATGTAGACCTGACCTAAATGACTAAAATAAACCCTAATGTAACTTATGATGCAATATGATATATATATTTTTGAATTTTTATGTTTTTATGATGCAAAAATGAAACCTAAATGAGAAATGCAAAACAATACAATGAAAAATGTAAAACCCCACCATGTAAGCTAGAGGACGATGCAACACTACAAAAGCACAGCTATTTTTTTTTTCTTAAAAAGAGTAACAATAAGAAGTTAAGTAATCTACTCTAAACACATACATCCTCTAGGCCATGCAACGCGTCTACATGTGAATCCAAAAAATTACAAAATTAATCTAACTATAGCATATGAAATTAACTCATGATAAACAACATACATCAAAGCATTAACACATTGCATAATATACAAAGTACAATAATTAATTCTTCCAAATATTACATTAAGTCAATATACCATTACAAAGCTTATCTCCAAGATGAGGTAGGTCATACAAAATGATACAATTACAAAATACACGGATCCTCCTCTAGTACAAATGAGGAGTAAAAATACAGAGTGTGCCATTGATACAATGAACATAAGAGAAGTAACATATCCACAAATACACACGAGCTCGCCGAACTGGAAGATCCCCCCACCACGAACAAGCAAAGAAAACCCAACAGTGTAAGGTGCACGATCCACCCAGCCATGTGGTACCCGTAGGCCCAACCCCTGTGCTAGGAGATAGTAAAAGGCAACCAAGACAAACCTACTACCTCTAGACACATGCAACATACAAAACAACACTATACCAGTAAACACATAACATAAGGTTACATTGCTTCTAGAACCACTGAATCAAGTACATCCATTGTACAATACAAACCGACTATTGTCATAGGAGTAGGCGAATCTGTGAAGGGAAGAATGTTGTGTACCTATCCTAAAAGTTTGGTGTTGATTTGAATAGGACAGTGGAGCCCAAGGGCGTTTGAGTCACGGGTGATATCACAATACTAGTTTACAATTTTTGGCCAAACTGGGCATTGAACTATTTTTTAAAAACTAAATCTTCACTTTCAGGTACCTATAGCTAGTAAACCATAAGAAATTTGAAGATGATGCAAACTAGTGATTTGTGACATTTTTTCTGTAGATTCTAAATAACATTTTAATTTTTTTTGGAATTAGATTGCATTTCTTTTTCCATCTCCTTTGAAAACTAGTTTTTAATAGTAAACACCATTTTTAAAGAGTGATGTTCACCATAAACAACATAATTTTTTTTCTATAAAGGATAAAATTCTATTTTTTTCGAATTTAGCTTTGTAACTATGATATCTAGCATGTTCATTTGGTTTCATAGTGTTTTATTGGATATTTTTTTCTTAATTAAGTTTTGAAGTCAAACCAATTATAATTTAGACATAGGCAGACTATATACAACATAACTTTTTTTGTATGTATCAAAATTCAATTTTTTTTTGTTGGATCAAGGACATCAATACCTAGCATGAACATATATTTTTTTAAAAATTGATAATCTACCATTTTTCCACATGTGCAAAACAAAAAGCTTGATTTTCAGTGAAATACCTATGTTTAATTAAACTAAAAGAAAAAATATATATATTAAATTTATATTTTATGGATAGCTCATTCCAAGGACTACCATCATTCAGTTGGGCTTGTGAAGTTTATTCCATTTTCATCTTCAAACCAAGCTCGAAAATGAAACATTTTGCAAAAAAATGCTAGAGGAGGGGGAGAAGGGAAAAAAAAGGGGGTTCAAGCAAACTCCCTTCTAGTGAAGGGGGTTCGCTTGAACCCCTCTTTTTTTTCCATTTTCCCTTGATTTCATAACAAAAAACCCACCAAAAAGGGTTCAAGCGAACCTGGCTTCAAAAAGGGGTTTGCTCGAAGGAAGGGGTTTGCTCAAACACCCAATTTCGAGTGAACCCCCTAAAAACCCAATTTTTTTGTTTGGGAGTAGTTTTGCAAGTTTTCCTCATGAAGGGAATTATAAACCAGTATTGTGGGATCACCCTCATTTTATACCTCTTTTGTTAAGTTTTTTAGTCCTCTGATGTCAAATATGAGATCTTTGTTTCTGCTTGCAAAGTTGTTAGATAATTTTGTAGGCATCTGAGTTTTTGTGTGTTGACAAGGTGTAGGGTTTCAATTGCAACAATGAATAGTTGATCTTCAAACTTCCTTCAATCCTCTCCAAACCTAAAATCTTCACATTCAAAGAGAAGGAAAGGGTTGTGCCATTTAGGGGCTTACCTTAGTCAAACCCTATATTAGTGTTTCCACTTCCACTTGATGGAAATGCCAATGATGAAATGGCAATTGATAGGAAGGAATGGAAAAATCACAAGTGTTGCAACTCACCACCCTTCAATGGCTTCCTTGAAGGATTGAAGTCATACACATCACCTCAAGGTCTTTGATCTTGCTTTCTTGAATACTTGAAATTTCTTGGAGATCTACAACAAGGGTTAGCCTTCAAAAACAATGATAACTTTAACATACATGAACTCATATAAGATTTGACATGATGCTTGGATCTTGAATTACAACAATAAATCACTGAAATATTGCTCTTGACTTGCTTGATAATGCTCCAAATGTTCACTTGTTGCTAGATAGTCCTTGTTATATTTCCAATGATGCAATAACTAGGTATTTATATGTAATTATGATAATTTCATGAAAATTAAATCCTAATAGCCGACATTTACAATTTGAATTTCAAACATGTTCAAATTTCGGCACCAACATATTGAAATTTGGATCCCGACAAAATAGGGGGACTTATACACCAAAGGAAATCCTAGTCCTAGCCCTATTTTCTAGAAAATAGGGTATCAGGGGAAAAACATTAAAATGAATGACTTTGTTCTATGCTTGCAATTTGTCAAAAATGATAAAAAATAGGCCTCAAAATGCATATAGGAAATTAAGAGCTTAATTAGGTTCAATAATTTAAGGGGGATGAAACATAGTATGAAATTGTCAAGGGCGACAATTTACAATGTTACAGTTGTGTGTGCATGGTGTTAAGTTTTCCTATAAGATGTGCCAATAGTGGCATAGTGTGATGGTTAAGTTGTGGTGTTGTTCTTGCCATCAAGGTTCAAACCCAACTAGTAAGGTGTTATTTTTGATTGTTTATATTGGGGATGAGGTCCCATTTTTGTGACCCCACTTATTCATAACTCTGGGTCAAAAGCATTTAACCATTTGGAAAAGAATAAATTTTCCTATAAGATGTATTTTTTTGTCTTGGTAGTTCCAAATTGTCATAGTGGCTACCCTATTCACCAAGTTGAACATTGAATTACTCTTTCTCAAAAGGTTGATCACAAATAAAGGGTTAATTTTTATGTATTTTTGAGTCACAATTTTTGTGTATAAATTTAGTATGATGTATAGAGTGCGTTTCTAATAATTTTTACTAAGCATATAAATAACCTATATTTTTTGTATTATGTAATATATGTCTAATTTTTTAGGATGGAAATTTTGATTGGTCTATATGGTCTAGACCAACATGATTTGGTGAGTTTGTAACCCATTAAGTGATGTGACTAATATGTTATACTATGTGGTTGTGAGTAATCCTAATGGGAACTCAATCCCATGCTTTTACAATGCCTATGTGTTCTAACTATCTTGACGAGCTTCTGAGAATGTATAGTTTGTGAATATTATGTGGTAGTGTGTGTGAGCCTAGTTGAGAACTCAATCAACATGCTACAACTACACCTAAGTATGGGAAAGTGGTTTGTGTGTACTAGTTGTAAGTGTGTGAGAAGGAGTCAAACCTTATTCCTTTTACCCTTAATATTCAGTGTGTAGTTGTTAGATTTTGTCACATAAATGAAAACATAAAAACTAGCATAAGAATTAGAAACTTTTAAACTATAAATAAAAATGATCAAAAATCAAAATAGCATTACAAAGTTAGGATCCAATGAGAGAAATTAAAACTCTCCAAAGAGAAAATTAACATTATGATAGCTTAAAAATAATGAATCTACATGCTAGGAGAGTGATTATATATGGAAAATGTGAGAGGGAGAGTACATCAAAAGCATCAAAAAATAGGAAAGTGTGATGCAAGAGCATCAACCTTTGCCTTCAGTTTTGGTTTGTATTTTAAATTTTTGATTTAGTGGTTGTCGTTGGTGTTAAATTTTGGCTTTTGTTTTGGTTTTCAATTTGGTGGTTTTTGTTGTATTCACACTGCTCTATGTCACATTTAAATGTTAAAAACACCATACCACATAGCTTCCACGGGTAGTGCTCCCGGGTTTACCAGGTTGGGACTGGCTTGTGGACTGTTGGGTCTCCCATAGGGGACTAGTCTCGCCTCAGCTCGCCCCTCTATCATTAACAAAAAAAAAAAAACCACCATACCACGTGGGGAAATTAGATATGCAAAAGTAAAATACAATGAAACATTCATATACCCATGCATGAGGAAGCAAGAAACATTTATGGTGGTTAGGTTTTCAATTGGAAAGACGAGCAAAAATAAAATCACATGGGAAGGCATATATGGATATGCAAATAAAATGAAACTTTACCATGCTGAGTAGACCCATGCAATTGCGAAGAGGATAGTTTTTAGAATTCAATTATGAATTGAAAAACAAACCACAAGAAGATTAGCATCGAGAGGGAACATGATGTTGATGTTAGTGTAGGGAGGAAAAGTAGTGGAAGTTTGGCATGGAAAGGAGAAGAAAACAACAATTGGAAGAGTAGAAGGTAGGTGTAAGAAGGGAGAGATTAAGTTGTCACCAATTTTGATTTATAAAGGCCATCACTCTTTGCACAGTCAAAAACTTGGGTTGCCTTTTATTTATTTTTTGTGTATTGCTATTGGTATACGGTAAATTCACTACCAACAATTCATCGATAGAAAATTCACCACCAACAATTCACCATGAGAAAATTCATCGCCATGACAATTCACCCCCCGAAAAATTAATTGCTTGAATTTTTGGCGGTTAATTTTCCATGGTGATGAATTGCTAGTGGCAGTGAATTTTCCCATGGTGAATTGTTGGTGGTGGTGAATTTTCCATCGGTGAATTGTTGGTGGTGAATTTTCCTAGAGCCATTGCTGCCTCAATTTAAAATAAAAGTGGTGTTTGTAATTGGCTAGTGTGCATCATTGACATTGTTGAAGAGAATTTGATGAAAATGTGAAAAGCACCAATTTTCTTGTGCAAAATGAATGTTATCTGTAGTGAACAAAAATTGATGAAATTGTAGAATAATTAATGTACCTTTTGTTGTGTATGAATGCAACCTTGATATGGAAAGAGTATCATTTGTAAGTTTTTTTTTGGTATTTCCAACTAGTTATATTTGGACAGTCATAGTGTACAGCCTCAAAGAGAACCATCCACATAAAGTTTGTATTGGTTTTAAGATAAGTCATCAAAGTGTAACCACCCATTGAAGATGATGATAACTCAATCCACTTACATTAATATCGAATTTATTAACTTAAGAAATATTAATTAAAACAATATGAAAAGCTTAGAAAATAGGAAAATAAAAGCCTACACTAACACCCTTTCTTAAGTGTAGTTTAGGTCGGTGAAAATATAGGTCCTAGAAAATAAAGCTAAATTAATTATCTATACATATAGATATCCCCATAAAGAGAATAAAACCCCCAAGAAAAGTGAGAATATGCCCCACAAATAAAGAGAGAGAGAGAGAGAGAGAGAGAGAGACAAAAGGCCCCCTAGAGTAGAGAGTTAGGAAATCCTAAGAAGTCCTCAAAGAAGATCAAATATATTCCACTCCCAAAAAATATTGTAGACATGAGCTTATACTTTCATAATTGCTTTCAATAAAGGGTTTGGTGAGAATATTAGTAACTTACTCAAAATTTGAGCAATAGAGAAGATCAATAGGTCATCAACATAAAAAACTTGAAAGATGAGATAGTTGTCCTATTGTAGAAATTAGATGCTCAAACCCAAATAATAAGAAAACCATTTGTGAGAAGGAAGGAATCCATCTAAGTATACCAATCTCAGGGGTCTTATTTTATCCCATAGGTAAATTTCCTAAGTTTACAAACCAAAGAATAATCTTGAAGAAAACTTTGTGGCTGCTTTGCGTATAAATCCTTAAGTTCTCCATGAATAAATACACTCTTCATGTCCATATAGTGAATCTCATAGTAATTTGTTACAACAATAGAAAATGTGAGAAAATGGAATTCATATTTCTATTACATGAAAATATCTTAGAGTAATCAAAATTAGGTACCTAGGAAAACCTTTTGCATCTAATTGGGCCTTATACTTATCCATTGACCCATTTATTATGAGTTTTTTTAGATTTGCTTGCATAGAACAAGTCTCCTTCCCTTAAGAAGGGGGACTCAAGGAACTATACTCCTCCTACATAGTAGCATCCCATTTAGGAATACTAGATGCATCTCAAAAATATTATAGGTTGAAAGCTTTAACTACAAAAGCATGTGTAAGCCCTAAAATTGTAAACATATCCACCTAGTGTTTGAGGATCCCCAGCCCAATCACCTACAAACTATAGTGTCTATCAAGAACAAAGTAAACCTAAAGTTAGAGAATTGGGAGAAGAACCAACAACGCATGAATGATGACTAGGAGAGGAAGGATGGAAATCCTCATTATCAATCTCAAATATAAAGTGAAGGAAGAAAATTCCTCACCATCAAGAATCTACCTAGGTGGATCAAAATACTTAGAATAATTTTCATCTAGCCCAAGTGATTCCAATGTGAATTTAGGAAGACGAGAAGTGTCAAGAGTAGAACATGGAGATCTCTCCTTAAAGTGAACACTCCTCCCAAACAACAAGTCGTGTGTAGTATGGTGAGCAATTAGTAACCTTAACACCATCTAGATAACTTAGAAATATACAAGGATTTCTCTATAGATATATAGCCTTACATTTCTCTACAGGAATGTGGGCCCATGGAGAATAACCAAAAACCTTGAGTACTTAGCTATTAGTTTTCAACTTCTTTGAGATTTTAAATGAGTGAGTTCCATTAATTTTCAATGAGGAACATAGTTTTATGGCCTCCACCTAATACTAAGGTGCAAAAGATCTAGATTTTACCACACAATTCATTGTTTCCATCAAAGGCATGTTATTTCATTCTACCACATCATTATCCTAAGGATTGTATGGAACTATGCACTATAATAAATCCCATCTATAGTGAACACTAATAAAAGTAATGGTTGACATACTCACCACCATTGTATGTGCTCAATACCCTAATGGATTTCCCTAACTATTTCTTTGTAAAATATTTAATATCTTGAAAGTGCTCAAAGACTTGAAACTTTTGTCAAAGAAAGTACACTAAAGTATACCTAGAAAATTCATAAATTAATGTCAAAACATATTTGGCTCTTCTAAAGGAAGGATATGGAAATGGACCAAAAAAATCACTACAAACTAATTCTAGTATTTGTGAAGCTCCCCGTGTATTTCCTTTTCCAAAATTATCCTAGGGGTTCTTACCAATGATACAACACTAGAAAATATATTTTTTTAAAAAAGAGAACATAAGGAAATCCTATAATAATTCTCTATTGGCTAAGGTGCCACAAGTAGCAGTAGTTAAGATGGTCAAATTGTTGATGTCATAACTTCATCAATACACAAGAAAAAACACTGAAGGAGGATATGAAATGAAGTGAGAAAGGAGAGAATTGGTATGGATGATGGCGCTGCGTGCTGGTGCGTGTGCGCGGGCTAGGGTTTCTCTGCCCTAGCTTCGCCTCATACTTCCGTTGGTCTGTGCTGGAGGTGAATCGGTGGGGGCTTTCTGGCACGTGAGGGTTGTGGCTTGGGTGGCCACATTTCTTCTTTCTTTCGGTGCTTTCTACAGCAGATTTCGTGCTTTTTCCTATGCGTGATTTTGTTCTGCATGCTGTGATTGGTGGGTGGTCTGGTGTCTGTGGGTGGATCCGGCTCTTTTTGGTGACTAAAACTTGGTGGAGGGAGGTTGGGGGTTTCTTTGTGCCCTTCATTGGCTGCTTCAAGCTATCAGCGGTTTTGGCCCCGAGCCTTGCATGGCTCCAAACGGGACTTCTCCTGGTGGCAAGGGGTTGTCTTTCAAGGATACGGTGGTGGGATGCAATCCATCGGTATCAGTGCACATGAATCCATTTTTTGGAGAATCTGGTTCTGGAATGGGAGAGTCTTCATATTTATCTGGAGGTTTTCGGCCCTCAAAGGTGAATGGGTGTCTTGCCAAATGTGACAATAGGCCGGTTGTTGAGATCCAGCCGGAAGCTGTTGTGGATGATATTAACTACCTATCAAATCATGCTCTGATTTGTAAGTTCCTTGGGATATGGGTATCTTTGCCTTTTTTGGAATCCTGGGCTCGGCGTACTTGGTCTCCAGAGGGGGATATGGATGTTATGTTGGCAGCCAATGGCTATTTTCAAGTGGTCTTCTCTTGCATGTCGGACAGGAATAAAGTTTTTGAAGGAGGGCCCTATTTCTACAATCAGGTGGGGCTCTTCATTAAGCCTTGGCATATGGGATTCAACCCTACAGAAGAGCTTCCCTCGCGGGTTCCGGTTTGGGTGAGATTACCATGGCTTCCTTTAGAATTCTGGAGGGAGGACATTTTTAGCTTAGTTGCAAGCCAGCTTGGAAAACCAGTTGGTCCTTCGAGACAGACTATGGAGAAGAAGGTAATTACCTATGCCCGAGTATGTGTTGAAATTGATTTGAATAAGCCTTTGCCTGATTCTATAGAAATTCGGTTGGGATCAAGCTCATGGATTCAACAACTTGATTATGAAACACTACCATTCCGGTGCCGCTTGTGTCATGAATATGGGCATTTGCAGAGGATGTGCCCCAAATCTAAACCTGTTGAAGATTTAAAACTGGGGTCAGCTAGTGCACCTCCTAATCAAGATAAAGGGAAGGCCCCCATGAGGGAGGACAAGGAGGGTTTCATTCTTGTAAGAGCTCATAACAAGGGTCGAGGCCAAAAGCGAACCTTTAAAGATAGACAAGTAGATGAGGTTTTCAATAAGTTTGATGCCCTAGATGATCTGGAACAGTTCGATGGAACTATTGCTAATATGCCTTCTGGACAAGATCTCTTGGAGGTAGGGGAAACAGGTGGGGATGAGAACAACGTCATTCAGACCAATCCGCAGGAGGGAGTGACTGGGATTCAGATGGATAAAGACATTTCTGTGAGGCCGATGGGGGAGTTGGGAGCCAGTGGAGGCATGGAGTTGCAGGAGAGTTCTGCTCCTTTCTGTTCTAAGTCTTCTGCTAGGATAGATCGGCAGGAGGAGAGAAAAAGTAAGGGATCCCCTTCTGTTTTAGGTATTCATCAGAAGGCCATTAAAAAGGATGCTTCAGAGAAGTCTCTTAAGGTGGGAAGGAAGAAAGACCAGGAAAAGGTGAAGTTAGTAGGAGAGACCTTAGTGGAGTTTGGTGCTGTGAAGACCATTGATTCCCACTTTCCTCTATCTCAGAAATGATTGTTCTCTCATGGAATGTAAGGGGGTTGAATAGCATCCCTAGACAAAAGGCTATTCGGGAATTGATTAAGTCTTATTCGCCTGAGGTGGTTTTTATTCAAGAAACTAAGTTATCTATTGATAGGATGCTTTCCATAGCCACTAAGATTTGGCCTAGAAGCCTTTGTCAATGCATTGGTGCTCAAGGATGTTCGGGAGGCTTGGCTCTATTATGGGATCCTCGCAAGCTTGTTCCACTCTGGTGGATATCTAGTCGGTCTTCTATCTCCGTTGTGGCCACTTGTTGTGAAACCGGTGAGACTCTTCTCTTCACTAATGTTTATGCTCCAACTGATTTCATGGGAAAAGCTTTACTTTGGTCACATATAGGATGTGTTTGTTCTCTTGTTCCTTTGTTCCCCTGGATTATAGCAGGGGATTTTAATGCTATTTTAAGTTTGGAAGAGAAGCGTGGAGGTAATCCTAGGCTTGATCCTTCTACGAGCCTTTTGCGAAGTAATATTGAAAGTTTGAAGGTTGTGGATATTACACCTTCCAATGGTTTGTTCACTTGGAATAATAGAACATGTGGGGCAGAGGCGATAGCTAAAAGGTTAGACAGGTTTCTTGTGTCCTGCTACTGGATGGTGGATTGTTGGAATACCAGATCAGAGATTTTGGACTAGAGAGGTTCAGATCACTGGCCAATTCTTTTGTCTGCCTCTAAGTTTTGAATGACAAAGAATCCTTCTTTCAAGTTTCAGCTTATGTGGTTGAGGG
Organism: Sequoia sempervirens; assembly: GCA_007258455.2. NCBI lineage: Eukaryota > Viridiplantae > Streptophyta > Pinopsida > Cupressales > Cupressaceae > Sequoia > Sequoia sempervirens. Next base: position 2,601 of record VDFB02062173.1, on the reverse strand, counting down.
ATGCCTCTCTTCAGGATCATATGCTTGCTTGGTGGGGGGAAGGGAAGCCTGCTTATGGCACTGCTATGTTTTCCTTTGTTAAGCAATTACAGTTTGTTAAGTTTAAGCTGAAAAGGTGGAACAGGATGTTTTTTGGCAATCTCTTCGCAGCTAAGAGAGATGCCCAGCTGAGGGTGGACACTATTACCCGTCAAATCAGAGAGCAGGGTCTATCTGATGGGCTATTTAGAGAAGAAGCTATGGCGCTGAGAGATTTGGAAGAATGGGAGCTTCGCGAGGAGATCTATTGGAAACAAAAAGCTCGAATCGATTGGCTACAGGAAGGGGACAGAAACACTAAGTTCTTCCACAACACTGTAAAAGATAGAAGACAGGGGAGTGCTCTCAATTCTCTCATGACAACAGAAGGGAATTTGGTTTCCTCTCATAGGGAGATTGCCCTGGAGGCCACTCATTTTTTTGGCAGTCTATTTTCTGAGGATTCTGATCCTGCTAGGGCTGAGGAGGATTTGGTGTTGGAGTGCATTCCCCCCATTGTCACTCCTGAAATGAATGAGGCTCTCATTAAACCTGTCTCTCTTTCTGAGATAGAAGTTGTAGTGTTTGGAATGAAGAAGGGTAAAGCCCCAGGACCCGATGGGCTTCCTATAGAGTTCTTCCAAGCCTTTTGGGACATTGTCAAGATGGACCTCTTTGAAGTGGTGCAAGAATCGTTTAACAATAAGCAAATGCTTAAGGCTCTGAATGCTACCTTCCTTGCCCTCATCCCTAAAAAGGAAGGTGCTAACTCTCTTAACTTCTTTAGACCTATTGCTTTGTGCAATGTCACGTACAAAATAATCACTAAAGTGATAGCTGAACGATTAAAGCCATGGCTCAGTAATCTAATCTCTGAGGAGCAAGGGGGATTTGTTACAGGAAGGCAGATTTTGGATGGGATTATTATAGCGGCTGAAGCTGTGCACTCTATGGCGGCCTCAAAGGAGAAAGCCATGTTCATAAAGCTTGACATGGCCAAGGCTTATGATAGGGTCAAATGGAGCTTTTTGCAAAAAGTTCTCCAAGCTTTTGGTTTTGGGAGGGAGTGGATTAGTTGGGTTATGAGCTGCATTACCTCACCCTCTTTTGCTGTCCTGATCAATGGTGAACCTACCGATCTCTTCGGGGCGGCCAGAGGCCTTAGGCAAGGGGATCCTCTCTCCCCTTACCTTTTCATTTTGATGGCAGAGGGCTTGGGAAGGTTTCTCAAGTCTCAAGTTAGGCAGGGTCTGATTCAGGGTTGGAAGTGGGGGCATGGCATTCCTCCTTCTTCCCATCTCCAATTTTTGGATGATACGTCTCTGATGGGTGCTGCTAGAATTCAGGAGGCTATTAATTTCCGAAGGGCTTTGGATATTTATGTGAAAGCCTCAGGACAAAAGATTAATGAAGAAAAGTCTCACATCTTTTTCTTCAATACCCCTGCTCCCATTCAAGCTAGGATTGCTCGGATCTTGAGGTTTCAAATTGGAACTCTTCCTTTTGTGTATCTTGGAATCCCTCTTTCAGACGAAAGACTGTCAAGAGGTGTGTGGCAGGAAATTTTGGATAAATTTCGGAGCAAGGTGAGTCATTGGACCCACCGGTGGCTTTCAACTGCTGGTAGGGTGACTCTTTTGAAGTCCGTTGTCCAGGCTCTTCCTATCTATAGGCGTCTTGTATAGACTGCCCTGGCTGGTTTCATCAAGGACTTTGACTCCTTTCCAGACAGTTTTTATGGACAGGTAATTTGCTTTCCTCCAAGTGGAGTCTGGTCAAATGGGATTGTGTTTGCAGATCAAAGTAGGATGGGGGCCTTGGTTTGCGGAAAACGAGCTTGATCAGTAGGGCTCTTGCTGCTAAGCTCTTTTGGAGATGGTGTACTAGCCAGGATCAAGGATGGGCTAAGATCCTTAATGTTAAGTATCTTGGAGGGGTGAATGGGAAAGATGTTCCAAGATACAACTTGACAGGAAGGGGATCCATGGTTTGGGATACTTTGAAGAAAGGAGAGCAACTTGTCAAGAAGGGTCTTTTCTGGATTTGTAATCGGGGATCAGATGCCTTGTTCTGGGAGGATTCTTGGGATGGATTCCCTCCTATCTTATCTCAATACCCCCACTTGCAACCTCTTTGTGATATTTTTCTTGCAGTTGGCTGGAGTAAAGTTGAGGATTTTAAGGTGTCTTTAAGAGTGGGTCATGGCGAGGGAGCTAGATGGAAAGAACCTTGTGAATGGCCTCCAGGGGGTACTGAGGGCGAGAGGGAGACTCTTGCTAGGATTCTTGTTGGTAGAACTTGTAACTCTTTGAGAGAACCCGATACCCTTGCTTTGGGACCTAATCCAAAAGGAAAGTTTTCAGTGGCATCTGGTTATCAAGAGTTGGAAAGATTAGCTTTTGATAGGACTGATAGTCCTTGGTGGAAGCAGGTTTGGAATAAGTCTGCTTGGCCTAAATGTAATTTTTTCTTGTGGCTTGTGGTGCAGAATAAATGCCTTACCTGGGAGAATCTTCAGAAGAGAGGCTTTCATGGGCCTTCTATCAGTATTTTATGTAATAACAATGAAGAAAATAGCTCACA
>VDFB02062172.1:0-22045 GCA_007258455.2 Sequoia sempervirens | reverse complement strand
AGTGGACAATTTCTTGTGAAGAGAGTTGTTGACACCCCAGCTTTGGAGGCAACAAATATGGATGTCAATGTTGCTAGGTTTACTCAAGAAACTATGGAAGGTCTCACCCTAGAGAGGGATAATCTCAAAACTAAATATAGAGAACTCCTCAATGATTATGATAACAACCAACAAAAGGTGGCTTTATTAGAATCTAAATTGGAAATTTATAAATAAAGAGGAGAAATTTAAGGGGAATAGGGTCAATCTAGCTCAAGCCACCTAGTTCCAATGTCTCCAATTGTATCCTCCCAATATTCACCTCCTAATCAGGCCTTAGCAATGGTACCATATAGTTTGGGATAGGGTCATTCTCAGTAAAAGAATCGAGTAGACTAGGCTCTAGCTCACTCGACAGAGAGTAGTTGCTTCTGTAAGTTGAAACATATAAGAAGTTGTTGGAGAAAGCCTAGGAAACAATGTATGAAAATGTATCAAAAGTGGTCCACATTGTCTTGTAGCATCTTCATTAGAAGATTCAGGCCAAACTCAATAGTGTGCATGACAACTAAGCCTTGATGGTGTGAGTAATGAGATTGTCCCAAAGAGATAAAGATTTAGCCATGCCAATCTTGCAAAAGTGGATCCCAAGAGCTGAGAGATTAAAGTTAATATTAGTGGGAGCTGGCCAACATGAAGATAAGTACCCTCATGTGCTTCTAATTTATGAGTTTGTATGTGAGTTAAGTGAGGAAAAGTTTCAAGGGTACATAGCTCCACTGGAGCAGAAGATAAGAGAATTGATAGCTCAATATGATTTGAATGACTTGTCACCACTACCAGACATTGAGGTTTCCAATTATGAATTGAAACCATTGCAAGTGTGTAAAAGGGAACTGAATGAGGTTATTGATTCCCATAAAAATAAATTTGAAAATAAGTTGATATTGATGTCTTTAATGATACTTTGGAGAGGTTAACATTTCTTGTTAGTTTTCTAGAGGATTTTGACAGAGAATCCAATGTTGTAGTAACCAAGTACTCCCCATACAAGAAGAACCTGGATAAGGTTATTAACTTCAATTGGTTGTCTGATAAGGAATATGAAGAATGGGGAAGGGTCTATGTTGGAAAGTTTGGTTTGTGAATAAGGATGTGAAACATATACTAGGTCAAGTATTGTATAGGTTTGGCCTTAGAAGTTACAATGTATAAAATATATGTTTCACAAGAAATATCAGTTGTTGATGATGAGGAATGCTGACTAGGATAATAGCTCACTTTTGATCCACATCATTTTTTCATCTTGTTCAATGAAATCAATGTGCTGCTATGAAGAGGTTTATCCTTTTTGACATGTGCTTTTTGGAAGGAAAAGTGCTCCTTACAACAAGCGTAAATGATCTTTGTCTCATATGAATTTCCTCCATTTCAATGAATGTAAATATAACTAAATTAGGGAATGTCTTTTAGCGGTCCAATTAGAATGTGACATGCATACACTTGGCCTAAAGCTTTTTTTTTCTCCCTTATTTTATAAAAGAGAATTCAGGGCCATTTGTGTGGGATCTTTTGTCAAATTCTGGAGCTGAAGTATGAAAATTGAAAATACAGAGTGAACATGTTGAGTCCTTATCTAATGCTTTAAGTCTAGGTATCAAATTTTGTCAAATGTATGGTTTCTGAATATTTTTGATAGATAATGGAGATTTTTTGAGTCTATATCCTCTCAATTTTGGTTTTGTATTCAAATTATTAATGAAAATCCTGATCATAGATCATATTTTACTAATTGTCATCGCTATGCTTTGGATATGCTCTGCCATTCCATCATAAATACAATTTCTTGAATCAAATCAAGTGAATTCATGTGGAAGGTCATTGGATCTCATAAGTAGTCTATAGGATTTTGGTTACAGATTTGTGGAATTCGTAATGTAAATGTCGAGGATCGTGAGTATTCAATTAAATAAACCTTATATCTCAATTCTGCTTAGACTCTACCCATGGATAATGGAACCCGATCTTGACTCATTTATATATTTCTCATGGCTCTAGTAACCCAACCTGAGGGGTACCCTCAAATAATTGTTTATATATCTTTGAATTGTTTTTTTGTGTTGTTTTGTTTTCTCTCGCTGTAGTTTGTCTATTCAAGAATTACTAACTCTTTGGAGTAGCTCACAGCTTATTAGCCACAGAATATATCTCCACTTAAAATATAGTGCATAGGAATTTCTTCTAAAATAATAGCATAATACACATTGTGGGATCACCCTCCCAAGCCTTTGCAAAGCCCAAGTGTAGGAGATAAAGCCATTAGTGAATTATCTCATTAGTTGACCACTTGTCTAGCAAATATTTGAGAATTGAGCCTAGAAAACTCATAGGTACCTATTGAGACCTAATTGGTTCATTGTAAAAACAACCAAATAAGAATGAAACCTACTAGGGATGTGTCTACAATTCATAGCTCTATAATTCCCTTATCATAGATCACCACAGTACATGGTGATGTTCTTTTATAGATTCGGTCAATTAAAGTGTTTGTCGAGTCTAGCTCAAATCTTTATCGAGTCTTTCATCTAAGTTCTTGATAAATTTCCCGCCCATTTGTCTTTAAAGATTATGTTCAAAGTTCACACAAGAGTCCATCGTAGGTGTCAAAGTTTATCTCAGTTTCTAAAGATTTGTCGATATTTACAAAGAGCATAGCAAAATTGCTACCAATTTGTCCCAAGGTACTTGGGTGGTGACTCTAAAGTCTCTACACCAGTGTGAACCAATGGTCAAGGATATTCAAGAAGTAGAAAAGAAAAGTGCAACAAAATTAAAGAAGGTGACAAAGGTGAAAAGGACTCAAGCTCAAATGAAAGGAACACAAGGTCATATGAAGAAGCAACCAAAATAGAAGCTGGAAGGTGAATTATCTAAGAACAAAGGAAAATGGATAAAGACAAAGGACACAGGAAAAGGTAATTCTACACCTCATCCTACCCCTGAACATGAAATGTGTTCTAGTTCTAGTTCAGAATGTGAAAATAATCTATTAGACTTCATTGATAATGCTTCTAATGAAAGGGGGGAGGTTTTTATGAAAACTATTATAAATGAGTATTCCTTAGACCTTGGCATGCAAGCTATGAAGAAGAGAGAAAGGGATAGAATACAGAGAGACAATGCTAGTGCTAGGTGTGCTAGAGCCAAAGGATATATCACCCAAAATTCCCATAAATACACCCCTCTCCCTAATGACTTGTTAACTGGAGATAATTATTCCCATTATCCACCTCCTTTTCAAGCCAAAAATGTAGTTACATCTGATAGAGAATCTACCCTGCCAAATGAAGAAGAGGTATTGAATGATGTGTATTTTCTTAATCAAAGGATCCCTTAATGTAATGAAAATAGAAAGAAAAGGGATGCTGAGAAGGAGAAAAGGATTAGGGAAGCCATGGTGAGAAGGGATATGTTAAGAATAAAAGCGGAGGAATTGGAAGCATTAGACAAATTGGCAACTCAAGCCGACCAAGAAGATGGTTCGGTAGTGCAAGAAATTGTAGGAAAAATCCATGTAGATCCTTCAACCGATAAGACTATTGCAAACCAATGAACCAATGCTACTGAAAAAACTGCTATCCCACCGCCTACTCCTCCAAAAAATACTAAGCGATAATCCCATGATATTGATAAAGGGAAGCACCCTATGAATGAGAAAAAAGCTAATGAAGGGGTAAAGATTAATGAGGGAGGTGCTTCAAAGAAAGATACATCTCAGGATGATTCCATTTCAATTTTTGATAAATTAATGAAGGAGAATGAAGAATTGGATAGGAAGACAAAGGAAATGGAGTTAATGGTAGTAAACAAGGAAATGAAAAAGAAGCTTAGTTTCTTGGAATCTACATTGAAAGATCATGTCCCTGAAACCCAGATCCCTCAAGGCCGCTCATCCTCTTCAAACCCTCACACTAGTGACAAAATTCCACCTACTGGTAACCCCTCTAGCTCTTCTTCATAGCCTGAAGATAAGGGAAGAACCATCCATTTTAATGATTAGTGTGATTCTCAACATAGAAGGTATGGACATAATGGTGAAAGAAGAAGAGATAATGACAACCAAGATGAGGAAGAAGGACCTATGGGTAGAAGATTGTTACATACTGATAGGTATAGGAAACTATGTATGAAAAGATTCCTGGATACCCAAATCCAGTGCCAGACAATGCCAGGAAATATGTGCCTAAATTTACTGGCAACAATGCTCTCAGTGGGGAAGACCATTTGAAGGAATTTAAAAGTTTTATAGAAGACTTTGAATTATGGGATGAGGATGTGGCTATGAAGTATTTCATGCAGTCCCTTACAGAAGATGCAAGGGACTGGTACAGGAGTTTTCCTAATGCAAGCATTGACTCCAAGGATTCATTCTTCCAAGTTTTCAAAGAGAAATATGATGATCAGACCAACCCACAGGTTAGATTAAATGACTTCAACAACATTACAAAGGGGCACAATGAAATGGCTATTGAATTTAATGTGATATTTCAAAAGGAAATGTATAAAGTCCCTAGATTTCTGAGGCCTAATGAAAGAGAATGTTTGGTTTTCTATTGTAATATGATTCTAAGATGTGTTACTTGCTCAAAGACAAAAATCCACAATCCATAAGAGAGGCCTACAAGATGGCAGTAGACATTGAAAATAATAGAAGGGAATATGGAAAATTTGGTAGAAGAGATGACCCTAGCCTTCTAAGAATTCAAAGCTCAGAATGAGAAGGTATCTAAAGTTACAGCCCTAGATGAGAAGTTGGATCAAGTGTTGAATCTATTGCAGAGGTAGGCCAAGAATGAAAAACCTCAGTTCCAGAGAAATGAGAGGCCTCCAAAGCTTCAAGATTGTCCATACCATACCAAATTGGCATAATGGAAAGTCTGCTCAAAAATAATCAAAATAATTTTCGCTAAACACCTCGACTCTTTACATAAAAATACTACAAATGTTGTGGAAGACTTACCCCGGTGAAGTTTGTGAAATGCCCTTGCTACCCCTCACATCAAGGTGTGGTTTCCAAGTCTGGTGGTAGAAAACCCAGAGGACTGAAAAGGGAATCTAACTTCCTCATAATCCGTGATGAAATTACAAATGTATTCATCACCGTGATCAAATATGGGAGCGTAGTGATTATTCTTCTAGTGATGATGCTGACACCAATGATGTAGATGTGCAGAGACATGAAGCAGGTTTATATCATCAACAAGTATTTTTAGATGAAGAAAGAGAAGACGAATATACTGCTTACACTCTCAAATCAAATAACATCTCTTTGAGAAGACTTTCCAATGAGATCGAGAAATACACAATTGCATTGGCTGTTAGGGCTCAAGCAAGAAGTGATCTCCATCTGAGGAATAGGGTGGTGAGTGGTAACCTAGGGCCGACCGGGAGGCATATTCAAGGAAGGAGAAACAATGCAGAAAATAGGGGAACGAAAATAGAAAATAAGAAGGAAGAGACCAAGCCCAAGGAAGCCAACGAAATAAGAATTTGGGCTAAAAAGGGTGGTAAAGAAAAAGCTACCGCTAAAGTGGTACATCAAGATCCTAAGGTCAAAGACTTGAATCTCAAAGTGGAAGAGATTGTTAAGAAAATTGACAAGATGATTCCTCAGGAAATAATACTTCCTAAAATACCTAGTTATTCCCCTATTGATATGTTTCAGGTCTTGTCTCAAGTTCGGGTCACAGTCCCTTTTCTAGAGATGATGAGGATCAATGAGCATAAAGATAAGACAATTGCTCTTATTAATAGTGTTGTTGATAACAACAAGCACAAAATTAAGTTTGATGTACCCGAAACTAGTAAGAGTCAAGCCAAGGATGCTGAGGTAGAAGCAGTGATTAATGAGAACCTTGATATTTACCCAGGAACTACCATCACCGCAAATCCTAGTCTAGTCAATCCTTTCTTTTTGAGTCTAATCATTGATGGGAAGGTGCTTAAAAATTGCATGATAGATTATGGTTCTTCAAATAATGTTATGCTAGTCAGAATAATGGAGGAAATGGGTTTAAAGGTGGACAACACTTATGGAAAGTGTTATGCTATGGACTCCAGAGAGATTCCTGTTATAGGGGTAATTCATAAAGTCCCATATAGACTGGCTGCCTTCCCTAAAAAGGAATTGGTTATGAGCATCACAGTAGTAGATGTTCCACCAACCTATGGAATGTTATTGTCAAGAAAATGGTGTGCTTCTATGGGAGGCAATATGCAATGTGACCTCTCCTTTGCTACCTTTTCAATCGACCAAAAGGATATTAAGATTGTTAGGGAATCAAGGGTCCGACACATGATTGAACATGTTGGTGAACCTGAGGAACCTCATGTAATCAATTTTGTGGACACTGGTATAGATACTTTTCATGTGGAAGAAATGAAATAAGGGGAGGAAGCTAACCCTGCACCAATTGTTAAAGAGGTCTTGCAAACAACACAGGAGGATGCTTTGTGGCCTTTATATTTTGATGGAGCTTGCTCGAAGGAGGGCTCAGGTGTTGGGGTCATTATCATATCTCCCCAAGGTAAGACTTTCAAATATTCCTTTTTACTACAATTTGCATGTACCAATAATGTAGCTGAGTATGAGGCATTACTGCTTGGTTTAAAACTTTCCTCCAAACATGGGATAAATTTGTTAAAAGTATTCGGTGATTCAGAGTTGGTAGTCTCCCAAGTCAGGTCCAAGTTTGTTACTAAGGACAAGAGGTTGAGGCAATATAGAAATGAAGTTTGGGATACTATCGAGACATTTGATGCCTTTGGGAGAGATTGGATAGAAAGAGGACATAATGCTAGAGTGGATCTATTGGTTAACATTGCAGTTAAATTGGATGATGTGACTTTTGATGGTATCTCAAGGATTGAGGTACAGACACGACCCGCAATGCCTGACATTGTTAGCAATTGGCAAGTGTTCAAGGATGATAATGACATTTTGAATTTCCTACACTGCATTGACTAGTATGAAAGTCAAGATATTGACTTTAGTTCATATGTGGTAGAAGTTGACTTGAAGGAGACATTGTTTGGAAATGAGGTAATCCAGTTGAAGACAAACAAAATCCCCAAGGGATTAGTTGCACTTGAAATAGTTTTTGATGGCACGGATAGGTCAAGTACTAAGCAGACATCGACACATAAAGAAGACCTTGAGGAGATAAATTTAGGGACAAACAATGCCCCTAAGAAGGTGCACATTGGTAAAAAGATGAAGCCCCATGTTAGGACTATGTTGATTTCCCTTTTAAGGAAATACATACATGTGTTCGCATGGTCTTATGATGATCTGAAGGTGTACAGGGAGGACCTCTTCCAACATGAGGTCCCTTTAAAGCCTGATCCTAAGCCCTTTAGGCAGAAGCAAAGATTGATTAATCCTACTTTGAGACCTAAAATGCAAGAGGAACTAGAAAAGTTGAGTGACGCAGGAATCATTAAACCTATAAGGCATTCCTCATGGGTATCCAATTTGGTTCCTGTCAGAAAGAAGAATGGCGACCTGAGGTTATGTGTGGATTTTAGGAATCTCAATGTTGCATCCTTGAAGGACAATTATCCCTTTCCTAACATGGAAGCAATGTTACAAAAGGTAATAGGTTGTGAGTTGCTTTCCATGATGGATGGATTTTTGGGATATAACCAAGTCATGGTAAGGGAGTCAGAACAATACAAGAAAACATTTACCATGCCATGGGGAACCTATGTTTATGTCAGAATGCCTTTTGGCCTTATAAATGTTGGTGCCACTTTTCAAAGAGCCATGGACGTGGCTTTTGTTGATTTTCTAGATCTATTTCTTGCTATTTATCAAGATGACCTTACTACCCACAACAAGAAAGAGGAAGATCATTGCTCCCACCTTAAGAATATTTTTATCAGGGCTCTGGAATATGGTATCTCCTTGAACCTGAAGAGATGTGTTTTTGAGGTTAAAGAAGGTAAGTTGCTGGGGCATATTGTTTCAAAGGATGGTATCAGAATTGATCCTGAAAGAATAGCAGCCATTGAAAAGATTACCCCACCAAGTAATGTCAAAGGGATTCAATCTTTCTTTGGACAAATAATTTTTTTTAGAAGGTTTGTGACCAATTTTGCAGAGATAAGTAGGCCTATTTCAAAAATGCTCAAGAAAGGAGAAAAGGTAACATGGTCAAAAGAACCTCTCAAAGCTTTTCAAGCCATTAAATATGCTATTAAAGTTGCACTTGTGTTGAAGACTCTGGATTATTCAAAACCATTCCAATTGTTCACATTTGCTTCCTTTCATACTATAGTAGGTGTATTGTTGTAGAAGAATGATGAAGGTTTTGAACAACCCATTTCCTTTTTTAGCAAATCCTTACAGGAAGCTAAACTCAAATATGACACTACTGAAAAGCAAGGTTATGCCTTAGTTAAGGCTATAAAAATTTTTAGAACTTATTTGACTGGTGCATCAAAAGTTTCTTATGTTCCAACTGCAGCAGTCAAGGACATTTTTACTCAACAAGAAACTACAGGTCATAGATGTAGATGGATGAATAGAATCCAAGAGTTCAACATAGATATTCAGATCACTAAATTGGTAAGGGGTCCAAGTTTGGCCAAGCTCATGGTTGTAACCAATTTAGAGGCTAACCAAATCAATGAGGTTGAACAAGAAACATTGCTCCCATCTGTGATATGCAAACATGTGGTTGGTACCGAAGGATAGTTAAGTATTTGCTGACTATGAAATGTCCTGATGGCATGCCAAAAAATAAGAGGAGAACTTTAAAACTAAATGCAATTAAATATTTTATAATTAATGGAAAACTCTGGTGGAGAATCCCAAAGGGTGTGCTTCTTTGGTGTGTGGATGGTGACCAAGCAGAGGACTTGTTGATTGAAATGCATAAGGGAGTGTGTGGAGGTCACTATATGGCTAAAGACTACTGCAAACAAGATATTAAGGGCTAGTTTTTGGTGGCCCACAGTGTTCAAAGATTCCCATAGATACGTAAAGAAATGTGATGCTTGTCAAAGATTTACTGGTAAGCTAAAGTTTTCAGGTAACTTACCCCTTAGACTAGTCTTAGCACCAACCCCCTTCCAACAATGGGGCATTGACTTTATTGGAGAAATGGCAGTGAAGTCTAGTGGAGGACATGCTTGGATTCTAGTGGCAACTGACTATTTCACAAAGTGGGTTGAGGCTATTCCTACTCGTAAGGCAACTAGCAAGGTTGTCATTGATTTCTTAATGAATAACATCCTAAGTAGATTTGGTGTTCTTGAGAGAATTGTCTTTGATAATTCCATGTGTTTTAGGTTTGAAGAATTTATGGATTTCTATAATCAACACGACATGACTGTGTCTTACTCATCCCCATACCATCCCCAAGGGAACGGGTAGGTCGAGTCCAGCAATAAGAGCCTTATGAAAATCATCAAGCAGGTCCTTGAGAAAAATAAGAAGGCCTGGGATTCAAAGTTGCAATTGGCACTATGAGCAGATAGGACCACAATCAAGAAGGCTATTGGACACTCTCCTTTTAACTTGGTATATGGGATAGAAGCCAGAATACCACACAATAATTTGATGAAGATGTATAAATTTTTTCAAGAGTATGATACTGACATCTGTGATGAGATGCAAAACAAGATGGGTGAGTTGGTTGAGCTCGATGAGAAGAGGAGAGAAGCTCACAAGAAGAATGAGAAAATGCAGCTCCAAGTTAAGTATTTGCATGACAAAAGGGTCATCCAAAGGAAGTTTGAAGTAGGATGTATGGTTTTGATATGGAACGCCAAACTAGAAGATAAAGGAAAGCATGGAAATTTTGACCCCTTATGGCTTGGACCTTATTTAATTGCAGGCACCCATGGGGAGGATTCTTATTTCCTACAGTCACTATCAGGTGAATTTCTAGAATTTCCAGTACATGGATAGTTCTTGAAACCCTATTTCTCTTGAAATAGGTTATAATTCCATGTACATTGTATAGTCCTATAAATTTTGTATATAGGGTTTGTGTCTATTTTTAATATGCCTTCTTTCCTTTGTTTGGGTAAGCTCCTTCTTTTTGATCCCTTTGTGTTTGGTCTACTCTTCCAGGAGATCTGTTTCTCCCCATACCCACCAAGGGTATGCATTCCCGAGCATGAGCCACTGATAGAGCCCTCAAGATTCTTGACATTTTGAGACTTTTTGTGCTTGATATTAACATGTCACATGTTCCCCATGGATAGGGTTCAAGGTTTTGCTTGGCTAGTCTTGTCTTCAATTGATCCATTTTGATCCTTGAACGTTCTAATTTTTATTTTGACCCATTTTTCTAGTTGTCGATGATGTAAGTTGTCTTTTGAGCTATGGTTATAATGCTCTTACCAAGTGTGGTGGGATGAATTCATTCTCGTTGCAAACCATCATAATTTTCTCAGTAAAATTTAGGTCTAATATTTATCATTGTGACTTACATTTAAGTCATCATCTTGGCGGTAATTACATTGTCGGGCCTAGTCAAGGCCTCTTTATGAATACTCCTGTTGCATGTGTAGGTTGAGACACCGTATCTTGGGATTTTAATCTAGACCGCTTTGGCTGAGGGCTTTCCCATCTTAAGTGATGACAAATTTTAATGGCTCTAAGATAATTGAAATGTCACCAAGTGTATGTGGAGCCCTCAAATACAGTCCCATCCCAACACCTAAAGTTTTGGAGATTGATGGTGCTGGGATTGAATGAGGAAAGATAATCGCCTCCCATTCCTTGCCAGCTTGTGGAGGTAAGACGGTAGATTCTTTAAAAGCAGCAAGACCCACGCAGAGGTTGCCACATGAACCCTATGGCTAATGGTGGTTGGATCCCATAGATACACAAGGAAAATCCAAATGGGCACATTCGCATACACATATTTTGTCCAAGCTAGAGCAGAGATATAAATTCAAATGTTATTTGACTTAATCTGAGTCATTTGAGATGTCCAGCTCAACCGTTGATCGATGAAATACATTCAAAGTTGCAAAGTATTCCTGTTGCAATTGTTCTGCTTCACACGAGTGGGTAGTAATGGCAGAGATGACCTGTAAACTTATTCAACTCCTTTCAAAAGTTTTCTATACAACCAAGTCTTGCTTATTTAGGATTCGAGGATGTGTCTAAAACAATAAGAAGAATTGAGAGAAGTGATTCATAGGAGTCATCCCGACTGGAATTAGGGTTTATTACAGCTAAAAGTAGTAAGTACGACAAACACAATTTTATGCTTTTTCAATTTCTGAATTAGGATTGTTTTCAATCTGCTTTCAGATGAGTGCATTTAATTGTGTTTTTTTCATTGCTTTAAATTAGGGTTAATTCTCTCTTTTAAAGGTTGTAGCCCTATAATTTTTTTGGAATTAGAACTCACTCTAGGTCATAGGCTACACTTCAAAGGTTAAACAGTTGAAAATCCTCTGTTAGAACCCCAATATACATAAACCCATGGCTCCCTAATTACAAGGTGCCTCCTCTTCAACCCATTCGAGAACCCTTTCTAAGGATTTGTAATTAACTTGCTACCCTCATCCACAAACAAGAAACCAAAGGGAAAGGTATTATTTCATGGCCCTACTGTGAAGGAAGGAGTGATTGGTAAAGCTTGCTTCATAAAGGATGTTGAAGTACGTTATACCGAGTGGCAGTTGGTTTAGCACTGGTTTGGAAATATGAACCTTGGAGCTCCTCTCAGTAATCCATAGAGGTTGGATATGGGGAAGCTAATTGTTCCTAATGTGTAAATGGACATAGATCTCTTGAAGGATATTGCCTCAAAGTATGACCTGGTCTCTAGGGTGGTCAGAGCATTTGATGGGGTGGATATGGTAAGAATAACTAGAGAGGAAATTGAAGAAGTTTTTGACTTGCATGAATGGAGTCAAGATATGGTCCCTTTTGACATGGATACTATTATAAATGAGCACAACAATACTAAGGTGTTCATAAAAACAAGGATGTTGCCTCTACACACTGCAATGACCAGTACTAGGAAGCTAAAAGGCAGATTAAGATTGATGACAAGGAGCTTAGAAACCTTTTCCAATGAGCTATTTTGCTAGCTATTTTAGAAATACTATATACTCTCTATCCCAAATCATTGGTGCCAATTCACTTGACACATTGCAGAAGGAGTATAGTTATTTGGCCACACATTTGTAGCACCCACTGTATAACATTTTCTATGACTATGGTACTTATCTGGTAGAACACATCCATAAGGGCTTAGTTGAGTTGAAAGAGGGAAAACAATGGGAAAAGGTCTGGTGGTACTCACTGTTAATGCACATTTTTTTGCATAAAGGACAAAGGGTTTTTGAGAAGGATATCACTTTGGAGAGGAAAAGGGAAGGTGTTGGCTTGCCTATCCATTGCTAGACCCGAATTTTGGTTAGGGATGACAAGAAGTATAATTCTTTAATGTTTCAAAATGCTTTCACATCCAGAATAAGGAGGTCTTAGATATATGAACCACCTAAAATTCCCAAAGAAATTCATGAGTTCTTGAGACCCAAGGAGATGAGGCCAGACTTGAATTTGAGTCATAACTAGGGAGATCTGATTTTATATCCTGAAAAGACCATCTTCAGAGTGTATGCTAATGGTCTAGACCCATATTTCTTTCCAAGAGATGTGCCTTTGAGAATAGGATTCTTGGAAATCATGAGGCAGTTAGGAGCTTCACAGGAAACACATTTACCTGTATCACCAAGGAAGGGGTCATTCTTTCCAAAATGGACAATGTTTGCAGATTACATTCTAACAAAAGGGGCATGGAATCAAATAGTACATCTACTGGCTCCTTATAAATTGATGACTATGCACCCAAGGAATCATGGTCCTAAGGGCTTCGTAAATAAGCTCAAAGCAAATAAGAAAATGGGTAATTTTGTGCATGTTTTTTATTACCCTGAGGATGTCATAAGGAGTGTTTTTAGCTTTGAGTAACAATATGAAAGGAAAGCTAATACCTTGCTTATAGGATGATGGTGGAAGAAAAATGGAAAAGAAATCCCGAATATTATTCTCTGCCAAACATACATGGTGGATTTAACAAAGCTATGCATATTATGGACAATTTTGATAATATTGTTGGTATGTTAAGGGAACAATGAGAAGTCATAGATAAAGGAAAAGAAAGGGTAGTTGAAGATGTTGAATTGACATCTAAAGAAAAACCTACATATCGGCCACCCAAGCAATTGAGAATTTACTTTAGGAGAAGGAAAGCAACAGAGGAAGAAAGAAGTATGACAACCCCTATCACTTTGAAGGGCCAAAAGTAGATCCTCCTGAGAGTATAGTGCCACCCCTTCCTACATAGGATCCTTTGCCTATAATTGATCTTGACTCACCCCTTAGAAGTCTTTCTCCTCTTGAGTAGCCACCATTGAAGAAGAAAAATACTGAGACAAGAGGAGTGGTTGAATACTCTGACATAGATGGAGATGATATCTGCATCACCCCTGAGGAAATGTAGATAAGAATTCCTCCTCATGAAGGGGAAATCACCTCAAGTTCAGGATAGAGTAGTTTCAGATTGGGAAAGCTTGACATCAACGGGCTAAACACTGCAGATGATTTGAGAATAGAAGCTTGCAAGGAGTTTATGGAAGATGACTCCTTCATTGAAACCTCTGCATTCTAGGATTTTTGGTGGAGATCCAAAGCTATAGAATATGCAGAGAAGGTGACTATTGAAAGGAGCTTACATCCTAAATTTCCTAAAAATGTCATTCAAGAAAATGTAAGAAATATTATGAAGAATGAGTTCCAAAAGATTAATTCCCAAGAGGGTAGAGAGCTTGTTAAAAAGTGTGGTGTACTTCAGCTTCTAGAATGGAATATTTATGATGCTATTGTCTTAGATGCTATAAGAAGGGCTGAAAGGCCTCTAGTGCAAACAAAAGAAGAGTTGGAAATGGCACTTCGAGGTTCAGTGTTGAGTGAGGATTGGGATGCATTGGAAATATGCTCACTATCTGTGGGATCTAGAAAACCAATTTTGGTAGAGCCATCAGATTTTAGTGGACAATTTCTTGTGAAGAGAGTTGTTGACACCCCAGCTTTGGAGGCAACAAATATGGATGTCAATGTTGCTAGGTTTACTCAAGAAACTATGGAAGGTCTCACCCTAGAGAGGGATAATCTCAAAACTAAATATAGAGAACTCCTCAATGATTATGATAACAACCAACAAAAGGTGGCTTTATTAGAATCTAAATTGGAAATTTATAAATAAAGAGGAGAAATTTAAGGGGAATAGGGTCAATCTAGCTCAAGCCACCTAGTTCCAATGTCTCCAATTGTATCCTCCCAATATTCACCTCCTAAGGCCTTAGCAATGGTACCATATAGTTTGGGATAGGGTCATTCTCAGTAAAAGAATCGAGTAGACTAGGCTCTAGCTCACTCGACAGAGAGTAGTTGCTTCTGTAAGTTGAAACATATAAGAAGTTGTTGGAGAAAGCCTAGGAAACAATGTATGAAAATGTATCAAAAGTGGTCCACATTGTCTTGTAGCATCTTCATTAGAAGATTCAGGCCAAACTCAATAGTGTGCATGACAACTAAGCCTTGATGGTGTGAGTAATGAGATTGTCCCAAAGAGATAAAGATTTAGCCATGCCAATCTTGCAAAAGTGGATCCCAAGAGCTGAGAGATTAAAGTTAATATTAGTGGGAGCTGGCCAACATGAAGATAAGTACCCTCATGTGCTTCTAATTTATGAGTTTGTATGTGAGTTAAGTGAGGAAAAGTTTCAAGGGTACATAGCTCCACTGGAGCAGAAGATAAGAGAATTGATAGCTCAATATGATTTGAATGACTTGTCACCACTACCAGACATTGAGGTTTCCAATTATGAATTGAAACCATTGCAAGTGTGTAAAAGGGAACTGAATGAGGTTATTGATTCCCATAAAAATAAATTTGAAAATAAGTTGATATTGATGTCTTTAATGATACTTTGGAGAGGTTAACATTTCTTGTTAGTTTTCTAGAGGATTTTGACAGAGAATCCAATGTTGTAGTAACCAAGTACTCCCCATACAAGAAGAACCTGGATAAGGTTATTAACTTCAATTGGTTGTCTGATAAGGAATATGAAGAACGGGGAAGGGTCTATGTTGGAAAGTTTGGTTTGTGAATAAGGATGTGAAACATATACTAGGTCAAGTATTGTATAGGTTTGGCCTTAGAAGTTACAATGTATAAAATATATGTTTCACAAGAAATATCAGTTGTTGATGATGAGGAATGCTGACTAGGATAATAGCTCACTTTTGATCCACATCATTTTTTCATCTTGTTCAATGAAATCAATGTGCTGCTATGAAGAGGTTTATCCTTTTTGACATGTGCTTTTTGGAAGGAAAAGTGCTCCTTACAACAAGCGTAAATGATCTTTGTCTCATATGAATTTCCTCCATTTCAATGAATGTAAATATAACTAAATTAGGGAATGTCTTTTAGCGGTCCAATTAGAATGTGACATGCATACACTTGGCCTAAAGCTTTTTTTTTCTCCCTTATTTTATAAAAGAGAATTCAGGGCCATTTGTGTGGGATCTGGAGCTGAAGTATGAAAATTGAAAATACAGAGTGAACATGTTGAGTCCTTATCTAATGCTTTAAGTCTAGGTATCAAATTTTGTCAAATGTATGGTTTCTGAATATTTTTGATAGATAATGGAGATTTTTTGAGTCTATAGTCTCTCAATTTTGGTTTTGTATTCAAATTATTAATGAAAATCCTGATCATAGATCATTTCATTAATTTTCACTGTTTATGCTTTGACATGTGCTTTTGTTTTAGCTTCGATTCATGGAATGAGTTAAAATTCTTGAATCAAATCATGAATTCATGTGTAGGGCCATTGGATCCTCATAAAAGTAGTCCTATAAGATTTTGGATTCACAGTTGTAGTGCAATGTAATGTAGCATAGATCGTGGTATTAATTAAATAAACCTTATATTTATATTTGCTTGGACTCCTAGCCCATAGATAATGGCACTAATCATAACTCATTTAAATCTTTCTTATGGTTCCAATAACCCGACTTGAGAACAACCTTTTAAAAAATCATTGATCTATCTTGAATTTGTTGTGTTTTGTATTGTTTTATATTCTCGGCTTAAGTTGCAAGATTCATTCACGGAATTGCTAACTTCTTGGAAATTTTAGCTTATTAGCTATGGATGAGAATATATCTGCTTAAACATACAGTGTGCACAAGAATTGTCTTAAATAATAGAGTAATACACATTGTGGGATCACCCTCCTGGGTTTTGCAGAGCCCGAAGTGCAAGAGATAAAGACATTAGCACTATGTCTCATTAGTTGGCCACTTGTCTAGCAGATATTCAAGAATTGAGCCTAGCAAACTCATAGGTATCTGCTAAGACTTGATTGGTTCATTGTGAAAATAACCAATAGAATTGCGACTCTACTGGGGACATCAGTCTTACAATTATTTGTTCTCTAGGATGCCTTATCATAGATCACCATGTTTTATGGTGATATTTGTTTATAGATTCGATCAATTAAAGCGTTCGTCAAGTCTAGCTCCAATCTTTGTCGAGTCTTTCATTTGAGTTCTTGATAAATTTCCCGCCCATTTGTCTTTAAGGATTGTGTTCAAAGTTCACACAATAATCTGTCGTAGGTGTCAAAGTTTGTCTCAGTTTCTAAAGATCTGTTGATATATGCAAAGAGCATAGAAAAATTGCTACCAATTTGTCCCAAGGTACTTGGGTGGCGACTCTAAAGTCTCTATACCAGTGCGAACTGGTGTTCAAGGATATTCAAGAAATAGAAAATAAAAGTGCAACAAAATAAAAGAAGGCGACAAAGGCGAAAAGGACTCAAGCTCAAATGAAAGGAACATGAGGTCATATGAAGAAGCATCCAGAACAGAAGTTGGAAGGTGAATTATCTAAGAACAAAGGCAAATGGATAAATAAAAAAGGATGAAGGAAAAGGTAAGTCTACACCTCATCCTATCCCTGAACATGAAATGCATTCTAGTTCTAGTTCAGAATGTGAAAAGAATTTGTTAGACTTTAGTGATAATGCTTCTAATGAGAGGGGGTAGGTTTTTATGAAGACTGTTGTAAATGAGTATTCCTCAAACCCTAGCATGCAAGCTATGAAGTAGAGAGAGAGGGATAGAATATAGAGAGACAATGCTAGTGCTAGGCGTGCTAGAGCCAAAGGATATATCACCCCAAATTCCCATACATACACCCCTCTCCCTAATGACTTGTTAACTAGAGATAATCATTCCCATGATCCACGTCCTCTTCAAGCCGAAAATGTAGTTACATCTGATAGAGAATCCACCCTGCTAGATGAAGAAGAGGTATTGAATGATGTGTATTTGCTTAATCAAAGGATCTCTAAATATAATGAAAATAGAAAGAAAAGGGATGCAGAGAAGGAAAAGAGGATTAGGGAAGCCATGGTGAGAAGGGATATGTTAAGGAGGAAAGCAGAGGAGCTGGAAGCATTAGAAAAATTGGCAACTCAAGTTGACCAAGAAGAGGGTCCAGTAGTGCAAGAAATTGTAGGAAAAATCCCAGTAGATCCTTCAGGAAATAAAACTATTGCAAGCCCATGAACCAATATTGCTGAAAAAATTGCTATCCCACCGCCTTCTCCACCTAAGAATACTAAGCGAGAATCCCATGATATTGATAAAGGGAAGCGCCCTATGAATGAGAAAAAGGCTATTAAAGGGGTAAAGATTAATGAGGGAGGTGCTTCAAAGAAGGATACATCTCAAGATGATTCCATTTTAGTTTTTGATAAATTAATGAAGGATAATGAAGAATTGGATAGGAGGACGAAAGAAATGGAGTTAATGTCAGTGAACAAGGAAATAAAAAAGAAGCTTAGTTTCCTGGAATCTACATTGAAAGATCATGTCCCTGAAACCCAGAGCCCTCATGGCTGCTCATCCTCTTCAAACCCTCATACCAGTGACAAAAGCTCACCTACCGGTAACCCCTCCAGCTCTTCTTCACAGCCTGAAGACAAGGGAAGAATAGTCCATTTTAATGATCAACATGATTCTCAACACATATGGCATGGACATAATGGTGAAAGAAGAAGAGATAATCATAACCAAGATGAGGAAGAAGGACCTATGGGTAGAAGATTGTTACATACTGATAGGTATAGGCAACTATGTTTTGAAAATATTCCTAGATACCCAAATCCAATGCCAGACAATGCCAGGAAACATGTGCCTAAATTTACTGGCAACAATTCTCTCAGTGGGGAAGAACATTTGAAGGCATTTCAAAGTTTTATAGAAGAATTTGAATTATGGGATGAGGATGTGGCTATGAAGTATTTCATGCAGTCCCTTACAGAAGATGCAAGGGACTGGTACAAGATTTTTCCCGATGCGAGCATTGACTCCAAATATTCATTCTTTCGAGTTTTCAGAGAGCAATATGGTGACCAGACCGACCCACGGTTTAGATTAAATAACTTCAACAACATTACAAAGGGGCACAATGAAATGGCTACTGAATTCAATGCGAGATTTCAGAAGGCAATGTATAAAGTCTTTAGATTTCTGAGGCCTAATGAAAGAGCATGTTTGGTTGTCTATTGTAATGCATATGATTCTAAGATGTGTTACTTGCTTAGAGACAAAAATCTACAATCCTTAAGGGAGGCTTACAAGATGGCAATAAACATTGAAAATAATAGAAGGGCATCTGGCAAGGTTGGTAGAAGAGATGACCCTAAGCCTTCTAAGAATTCAAAAGCTCTGAATGAGAAGGTATCTAAAGTTACAACCCCAGATGAGAAGTTGGATCAAGTGTTGAATCTGTTGCAGAGGCAGGCCAAGAATGAAAAACCTCAGTTCCAGAGAAATGAGAGGCCTCCAAGGCTTCAGGATTATCCATACCATACCAACTGGCATAATGGAAAGCCTGTTCCAAATAATCAAAAGAATTTTCAAGCAACGCCTGACCCCCTGCATAAGAATACTACAAATTTTGTGGAAGAATTACCTTGGTGTGAATTTTGCGAGATGCCTCACTCTTCCTATCAGTGCGCAGTTGCCAATTCCATGGAAGAAACTCAAGAGGTTCAGAAAGAATTTGACTTTCCTCATAATCTAGATGAAACTGCAAATGTACTCATGAACAGATCAGATATGGAATGTAGTGATTACTCTTCCAATGACGATGCTGACACAAATGATGTGGATATGCAGAGACAAGGAGCATTTATGCACCATCAGCAAGTGTTTTCTGATGAAGAAAGAGAAGATGAATACACTGCTTATAATCTTGAGGCATGCAATGTCTCTCTGAGGAGACCTTCAAATGATGAAATAGAGAGATACACAATTGCATTGGAAGTTAGGGCTCAAGCTAGGAATGATCTCCATTTGAGGAATAGGGTGGTAAGTGGTAACCTAGGCTGCCCGAGAGGTATATTCATTAAGGAGAACAATGCAGACAATGAGGGAACTAAAATAGAAAATAAGAAGGAAGAGACCAAGCCCAAGGAAGCCAACGAAATAAGAATTTGGGCTAAAAAGGGTGGTAAAGAAAAAGCTACCGTTGAAGTGGTACATCAAGATCCTAAGGTCAAAGACTTGAATCTCAAAGTGGAAGAGATTGTTAAGAAAATTGGCAAGATGATTCCTCAGGAAATAATACTTCCTAAAATACCTAGTTATTCCCCTATTGATATGTTTCAGGTCTTGTCTCAAGTTCGGGTCACAGTCCCTTTTCTAGAGATGATGAGGATCAATGAGCATAAAGATAAGACAATTGCTCTTATTAATAGTGTTGTTGATAACAACAAGCACAAAATTAAGTTTGATGTACCCGAAACTAGTAAGAGTCAAGCCAAGGATGCTGAGGTAGAAGCAGTGATTAATGAGAACCTTGATATTTACCCAGGAACTACCATCACCGCAAATCCTAGTCTAGTCAATCCTTTCTTTTTGAGTCTAATCATTGATGGGAAGGTGCTTAAAAATTGCATGATAGATTATGGTTCTTCAAATAATGTTATGCTAGTCAGAATAATGGAGGAAATGGGTTTAAAGGTGGACAACACTTATGGAAAGTGTTATGCTATGGACTCCAGAGAGATTCCTGTTATAGGGGTAATTCATAAAGTCCCATATAGACTGGCTGCCTTCCCTAAAAAGGAATTGGTTATGAGCATCACAGTAGTAGATGTTCCACCAACCTATGGAATGTTATTGTCAAGAAAATGGTGTGCTTCTATGGGAGGCAATATGCAATGTGACCTCTCCTTTGCTACCTTTTCAATCGACCAAAAGGATATTAAGATTGTTAGGGAATCAAGGGTCCGACACATGATTGAACATGTTGGTGAACCTGAGGAACCTCATGTAATCAATTTTGTGGACACTGGTATAGATACTTTTCATGTGGAAGAAATGAAATAAGGGGAGGAAGCTAACCCTGCACCAATTGTTAAAGAGGTCTTGCAAACAACACAGGAGGATGCTTTGTGGCCTTTATATTTTGATGGAGCTTGCTCGAAGGAGGGCTCAGGTGTTGGGGTCATTATCATATCTCCCCAAGGTAAGACTTTCAAATATTCCTTTTTACTACAATTTGCATGTACCAATAATGTAGCTGAGTATGAGGCATTACTGCTTGGTTTAAAACTTTCCTCCAAACATGGGATAAATTTGTTAAAAGTATTCGGTGATTCAGAGTTGGTAGTCTCCCAAGTCAGGTCCAAGTTTGTTACTAAGGACAAGAGGTTGAGGCAATATAGAAATGAAGTTTGGGATACTATCGAGACATTTGATGCCTTTGGGAGAGATTGGATAGAAAGAGGACATAATGCTAGAGTGGATCTATTGGTTAACATTGCAGTTAAATTGGATGATGTGACTTTTGATGGTATCTCAAGGATTGAGGTACAGACACGACCCGCAATGCCTGACATTGTTAGCAATTGGCAAGTGTTCAAGGATGATAATGACATTTTGAATTTCCTACACTGCATTGACTAGTATGAAAGTCAAGATATTGACTTTAGTTCATATGTGGTAGAAGTTGACTTGAAGGAGACATTGTTTGGAAATGAGGTAATCCAGTTGAAGACAAACAAAATCCCCAAGGGATTAGTTGCACTTGAAATAGTTTTTGATGGCACGGATAGGTCAAGTACTAAGCAGACATCGACACATAAAGAAGACCTTGAGGAGATAAATTTAGGGACAAACAATGCCCCTAAGAAGGTGCACATTGGTAAAAAGATGAAGCCCCATGTTAGGACTATGTTGATTTCCCTTTTAAGGAAATACATACATGTGTTCGCATGGTCTTATGATGATCTGAAGGTGTACAGGGAGGACCTCTTCCAACATGAGGTCCCTTTAAAGCCTGATCCTAAGCCCTTTAGGCAGAAGCAAAGATTGATTAATCCTACTTTGAGACCTAAAATGCAAGAGGAACTAGAAAAGTTGAGTGACGCAGGAATCATTAAACCTATAAGGCATTCCTCATGGGTATCCAATTTGGTTCCTGTCAGAAAGAAGAATGGCGACCTGAGGTTATGTGTGGATTTTAGGAATCTCAATGTTGCATCCTTGAAGGACAATTATCCCTTTCCTAACATGGAAGCAATGTTACAAAAGGTAATAGGTTGTGAGTTGCTTTCCATGATGGATGGATTTTTGGGATATAACCAAGTCATGGTAAGGGAGTCAGAACAATACAAGAAAACATTTACCATGCCATGGGGAACCTATGTTTATGTCAGAATGCCTTTTGGCCTTATAAATGTTGGTGCCACTTTTCAAAGAGCCATGGACGTGGCTTTTGTTGATTTTCTAGATCTATTTCTTGCTATTTATCAAGATGACCTTACTACCCACAACAAGAAAGAGGAAGATCATTGCTCCCACCTTAAGAATATTTTTATCAGGGCTCTGGAATATGGTATCTCCTTGAACCTGAAGAGATGTGTTTTTGAGGTTAA
>VDFB02062171.1:0-46893 GCA_007258455.2 Sequoia sempervirens | reverse complement strand
CCCATCAAGACTTGGTTGGGATTGGAGAGAAAAGAAAAGAAATGGTGCCAAGTGCAGAACCTGTTTCCAAGAAGCATAAAGGAGGACCTTCTCGGTCAGCGGCGTCCAGGAATGTTGACCATTTGGTGGCTAATATAGACGACTCCTTGGTTGAGATGCTCAAACCTCTTGCAGCTCAGGAAGTGAACAATGAACCTATCCAACTAGATGATGAAGAGCCTGCATCACCAGCCGGCACAGAGATTTTAGGTTCAGACAATGACATGGATGTCCGGGATAATGACTTAGAGGAAGGAATGATTTCCGCCCTCAGAGGAGTCGTGGATGTTCCAAACGAAGACGAGGTCCAAGTGGAGGATGGCATTGAACAGTCAACCATTCCAGACTGGCTATTAGAAAGAATGAAAGTTCAGGTGCCTGCTGAGGCTCAACAGGGAGAAGAGGACGATACTGCCGATTTCTTGGCAAGATTAGAACAAGTTGCCACCAAGAAGCCCGCCAAAAAGTTTTCCACCATCCAGAGGAATGAGACAGGCCACCGTTCCGTGCACATTGCAGTACCTACAGTGGACAAACCAATGGACGAAATCACTCCGCAGGAGTATGCTATCACCACTGTTGACCTTGGTCCGACATCAAAAGGTCAGGAAGTAGAAGAGTTAGATAATTCCGTCTCGACCATTAAAGCGAGACTGGAAAAGGAAGTGACCAAGAAGAAGGAATATAAGAATGAGGTCAAACGTCTCAAAGAATATATCCAGCATTTGACCCAGCCACTAGATCAAGGCAATGCAACTGTTCCTCCTCTCCTCAATTCATCACAGGAGATGACTCAGGAAGTTGAGCATGGAATGGTGACAGCCAGGGAAGCGCAAGACTGGATGGCAGGTGAAGGCATGGAGGCTGCCTTGTTCATGGAGAGGTTGGCGCTTGCTTATGGACAAACCTCTTCGTTTCTTTCTAGGTTGATGGATATGGCAGAGACATGGGATGGTATCCCGGATATGCAAGAAAGGCTTATTCCGAGCCTTAGGATTTTGAAGAGCACTCCGAGGGAGGCGTTAGTTGATAAAAGGGTGATCGCTGCAGGGGCAGCATATGATTTTCATCACTGGTTTTGGGCAGTGACAATAAGAGAAGAAGTATTGGAGAAGGCGAGGATCGATGGGCTTGGAATTGAAGAACAGGTCAGGAAAATCCAGGAGAAGATGTGCATGATAACTACAGAAGTGTTCGACCATGAAGTCATCCGGGAGAACGACATGCAGTTAGAGGGACTGAAGCAAAAAGTTCAAGAAACTTTCTTCCCGACCGCTGGACCATTTTCGAAGCAGGACTTTGCGAGAGTGGCAAGACTCTCATCCATTCGGAAAGATTTTGAGAAGCAGGAGACAGATTGGGAAGGTACCTTTGCCCGATGCGCCGAGAAGTTGGACGGACTAGAATTCCGGATCAGCATGTTACCTCCTGTCACGATGGACGAAGTCATTGCCGTAGTGTCCAGATTCGCCAAACACAATGCCACTCGAATGGATAAGGACGCATCTCCTAGATTATAGCTGGAACTGCCACTTTTCTGATAGTTTTCTGATGGTTAACTCTTGTTATTTTGGGAAACCCTAATTAGGGTTTGGTTGTAACAATCTGGGCCGTTAATCTTGTTTAAATCTCGGCCGTCTATTTCATTTTTGGAGCTCTATATAAACTAGTGCTCTCTCATTTTCATTTTGTGTGGAGACCTGTTATGTATATTGTCGCATTGAGACTATTTTGAATGATAAAAGCTCTTGAGCATGATTTTCCTTGAATCACTTCTTATTGTTGAATAGTAAGCGAGGTTGCATATTATCTTCCACCATAGATTAGAATTAAAGTTAGCTTAGATAGAATTTGCTTTGAAAAGTTGTTAATTGAATGAAAGATTGATCGTATTGACTCATTGGTGAAGTGTAGCTCATACTTTCTTCGGATGGATGATTTTCATCCGATGCGTAAAGTTAGCCTGAGCTCCTAAGTGTGGAAGCCTAACTTCAACCTTATCCGAGGTTTGAAAATTATTCTCACAAACCCCTTGAAGATTGCACCCACTTTGTGTATGTTGTCCTGCAGGAGGCGAAACAAAGTGTGGTTTATTTCGCTTCACCAAGTCCTTACTGTCTCTTGATTTCTTAGGTTTAGACTAGATTTCTTAAACCCTATTCTTTTTGCCATTTTTTTTTGAGATCCACAATTGAAAGTCCTAATTGAGAACCTACAAAGATAAATTTCCTAAGTCCCTAGCTTGTGCAGACTTTCTACGTAAGTCCCCTTGCTCATTACCAGCAAATCACAACGACCACTGAACTTATCCACACGTCGAGACCCGACTAAAGAAACCTTGGAATCGCCTATGCGGTGGTTTTTCAAGAGAGGATAGAGTGTCTTTGGACATTTTTATTCTGAATGTTTGGTGGATGATAAAACACACATCAACATTGAATTGGCGCTAGAAGGAGGGCATGACGCGAACAACTGAGTAGTAAAGTTATTGGTCCTATCAAATTTTGCTATCCGTGGGGATAATCTTGAAGACCTTTTTACCCTCCTCCCCGCGCTCAACATTGAATTGGCGCTAGAAGGAGGGCCGACACAGAAATTGCTCAAAGGAGGGGGCCGTATGAAGAGAAATCTTTGATACATCACTACAAGTTCAGGCAGTAGGCATGATGCAGAATGGTACTACCGCATGAGTTTCCTTTTCATGTACCTGTTGAACAACCAGATCAACCTCCAACGGATATTATTGATCAGTTATATACACTAGCTTGGAAGACACAGGCCGATCGTGCTCAATTCAGACAGACAAGCCAAGTCCTTGCTAGAGAAGAGGAAAAAGGAAAAAGATTCGAAGAAGCAATCAAGAAAGATCTGATAAGGCAGAAGATAGATCGCCTAAAAGAAAAGTTTGACGATATTGAAAGATCATTTGTTACGGGTTCATCCTCAAGTACAAGTGTTGACAGTAGGATGAAGAATGGGGCTCCCAGCCAACGTTCCTGAACCTAATCAAGATCCTCAGCCAGTGTTACAACCTAACCTGGGTTTTCACGACGAACAAGAGGACATCATCACCGAACTATTCAGCCTCGCGTGGCAAGTGAGAAGAAGTGCTCCTGATTGGTTTCGCATGCGTTTTATTCTCGAGGGAGAGGAAGAAAGAGCACGACGAATTGAATTCAACATTCAAAGAGACATCTTTATTGAAAGATTTGAATCCCTTGAACGAGAGCACATCCGACAAGCCAACCAACAAGCGAACCAACAAGCAAATCAAGCAGCCCCTGCACCACAAGCTCCTGCACCACCTCAACAAGATTGAAGAGCACGCTGGATCGAATCGGCTCTTTCTCGGCAGATAGACTACGAAGGATTACCAGATCTACTCCAAATTCTTTTAAAGAATTTATAGAGCTGTCACCTTACAAGAATAGGCAGAAGAAGAAGTCTGAAGCATCGCAGGAGGCATCATCTAGCGCAGTTGGGTCCAGTGAAGAAGCACCAAGCGAGAGAGTTCCTTTTGACCTCTTTCCGGACTGTCAACCAATTCCAGTGACTGCACAGCCCGTGCAACCCGTTCCACCAATGCAACCAGCTCAACCAAACCAACCAAACGCTCCAATGGCGTGGCGTCCAGCTGATGCGTCGCCCATGACGTTTGCTGTCTACCATGATTTACCAAAGAATCCGGAACATTTTTGTTCCAAGTTCCATAGTGGTGACCTGAACCACACCGCAGACGAACATATCAGGCTTTTCGAGGATCTTCTCCAAAATAGAGATATCCGAGAAGAAGATGTTGCCTGTAGGCTGTTCCCCTACACATTCGATGAGGAGGCTTCATATTGGTATATCCACTTGCCCGCCAACTCTGTCCGCACTTGGCAACAGATGAAGACTGCTTTCCTAGAGAAGTTCAGGCCACCTATTGCTCCATCTGATTTATATAGGCAATTTGTGGAAATCAAGAGACAAGAACATGAGCCTATCAGTACATTTAACAATAGATTCCACAAAGCCTACACCAGGCTAAGAGATCCTTACTTGTTAGATAATGCACAGAATAGTCTATTTATTAAGGAAGTTTTGGATCGCTCTTGCATGGGCCATAGTTTCTAGGGAAGGTCCACCCACCCACTCTGGATTCGGCGGGAGCATGGCTATGGCACAACAGCCAGGCACCTGGAAGCTTAGGAGTAGGGTATGCCCCTGGCCCGGCCACTACTTGGGAAACGAGCATCCCAAAATCAAATCTAAGATATTAATCGGGCGCCGCTCATCGGGACGCTTTAAGTGTTGAACCCGTGCCTTCAATGGGTAAACTAAATGGCCATCCTATCCGAGTACCTATGTCCCAAGTTTCACCAAATGTACCAGAGATTTCGGGAACGCTGGCCAACTTCAACGCGCAAGGAGTCAAGTAGTGTTAGTGTTAGATGAAATGGTGCGACTGTTATAAGTCAAAAGATCGCCCAATCAAGTCACTTATCCGGCGAATGTAAAACAAACAAATTCGAAGCCTAAAGTTACCAAAGTAACCGTTAGGGAAATTTAACAAAATCAAGGTCAGCGATAACCAAAATTATCAAGGGAATTATCAAGGCCCACGAAATAATAACCCAGGCTTCCAAAAGAAGACCTGGAATACTGGACCAAACAATGGTACCGTACCATCTCCCTTAGATAATCCACCAGCAGACAATCGTCCCACGAACAAAGTATTCCTAGCTGAGGCAGCACTATCAGGATGGTGCAGGCTACATAACACAGACCAACACTCCGAGCTACATTGTCGGGAGTTTCAGGTAGCTGCCGATATTTTCAGAAGTGAGAGAAGGAACTCCGAGGCGGAAAATCCTCCGGTAACCGGATACGAGTTAGTTCCTGCACCGAAGTATGATCAAGCCCTTGTGATTGAAAATGTTCGATTTCCTTCACAGGAATACCCACGGTACCAACAAGATCAGAGGTTTCCCCCTGCATCTGCTAATGGCCCGGTGGAGGCGCCAAGATACCAAGGCGGTCTAGAAATTCAAGACCCATATAATCAGCCATCCACGGCAAATGATTACAATTTTCCTCCATTATACAACAGTGTTCTCGTAGAAGGAACCAGAGAAGTGCTTCAACAGGCGGCTGGAAATCCATTGAGGATATACCAGAGGAATCATCGTCAGAATGAGCCTTTAACTTCATCCGTACCACCAAACAATTTTCAGACCCCGCCGAATCCGAATGCCACCAACGTGCCATCTCTTCCCAGAGATTCGCCGGAGTACCACCAACAAAATACTCAGACGAGTGGAGCAAGGCAAGTTATCGCTCCAAGAACCGAACAAACCAGACAAGCTACTGCTCCCCAGGCAGGACAAACAAGACAAGTGAACCTGCCAGCAACACAAGCTCAGACAAGAGATCGTCCCCAGGAAGAGCTAAAGAGGTTGAGCTCGTATGTGTTAGATGAATTCAAACGGTCAAAGGCCTACTTGGCTCCTTGATCGAAGCTATCAGAGAGTTCCTCGGCGGGTTCGAAACTTTGGCAGCTCAACTCAAGTCACAGTCCTGTAAGCAGAAATGTTCCGTAATGTACCAAAACCGAGGAGGCCCGAAACGCTCCAGCCCAACAATTCAAATATTGCCGACCGGAAGTAAATGCAAATATGTCTGTCAGTTCGAACAAACTTTCCAAACGTTGTAGGTCAACCCACCGGGAGTTCAAATCAAAAGGATATGTCACCAGAAGAAGTCCTTATGGACACGGATATTTTTCAAGAAGAAGTCTTGGCAAATGAGCAACTGCATACCCCGCCAAGGCAGGACATTGTGCCTAGGAATCAGAAAGAGAAGAATCAAGATACCAATAAGCGGGACAAACATTCGGTAGTCTTCTACCAGGGAAAAGACGAACCTGCCCCATTTCTATTATCACTGGGATGACAAATGCCACACTGCCCAGGGATTCTGTTTCCAAGAACAAACGTGATGCTAATTCTGCAATTCCACATAGTTGACTCCCAGTTCTAAGAACCAGCCGCAACAAGAAGGTCAGCCAAAGTAGATAAAACAAGTCCCGGGCAGGAATAACAACACTACATGCTACTGCACCTCCAAGGATGAAGGTGGCTAGATATTTCTGGTATATCCCTCGGCCTGGACCCAGTTCTCTTTTGGAGCGGACCGGGTTTAGAAGGAATGAACCCGTATATTGCCGCCGTGACTTTTCCCATATGTGGTTACCGTGGAAAGGAGTCCCAAACCAGATACGGATTGATAGCACCCCAAGACTCAGGTTAATGATTACTGAGTACGGGGAGCATAATGAGATCTTATTTTTAGAGACAGACTTAGGCACTTATAGGTCTAAAACAAATGAAGTTCTCATGCTACATGAATCAATCCAGGGAAATGACCAACTATCTGATTCCACAAATGTGTTGATTGAGAGGGGGGAGAGCTCCCAAGACAATGATACAAGAATGTTTGAAAGCTTTAGAAATTTTGTTTGGAAGAGTGTCCAAATGAAGATGGAATTACAAGAAGATGTTCAGATTCAAGATTTGTTGTTGCCAAATTGGTGCCGAGTGCATAACACGGCCCATTCAGAATTTGTTTGCAAGATGTGCCATACGGCCATAAGAGAAGTACAAAGAAGTATCCCACAGACATTAGGTTTTCCTGATCATATAGAAGTCAATCATATCGATGGCTTTTCTTCAGTAAGGATACAGGAAATGGAATCCGAGCAAGAATATCAAGAAGAAAATGAAGACCTACAAACTCCATCGTCTTCACAGCAAGAACGAGTCTGGATCTTAAAGTTTGATGGATCCCGATCAAAGAAAGGAGCTGGAGCCGGTTTCGAGTTGATCAGTCCGAAAGGAGAGGTATATCTTGCTGCTCACAGATTGGAGTTCCCATGTACAAACAATGTAGCGGAATATGAATCTCTGATTCATGGGTTACACCTGGCACTTAGAAAAGGAGCAAGAGTACTATATGCTCTTGGAGATTCGGAAATAGTCGTGAAGCAAATAAAGAAGCAATATGTTTGCCACAATAAGAGACTGACTTGCTATCGCAACAGAGTGTGGGATATAGTCGAGAGCTTTGATGCTTTCAATATTCAGTCCATGAGCCGAACGAATAATCAAGTGGCAAATTCCTTGGCACAAGCAGCCAGTTCGCTGGAGCCGCTAGCCATGGATGGCATAAGTCAGTTCACGGTGGAGCTGTCATCCCTACCATCCATTCCAGATAATATTACAAACTTCCAGGTTTTTGAGGATGATGGCCACATTCGTGAATTTTTAACAAATTCCGATGTTTTTGCAGCACAAGTGATTGATGAAGAAGAAACTCAGAAGGAAGCCGAATTTGATGAGGACGGCATCCTGAACCTAAAGACGAATATCATTCCAAGGGGGATGATACAATTAGAGAGAATATTTGATCAGGATCAAATTGATCAGATGAAAAGTCAAAGGATTGAAGGTGACCAGTATGAGAAAGTAAACCTAGGGGCAGAGCGCGAAGCTAAAAATGTATGCATAGGGAAGACTTGCACGCCTGAAGAAAAGATGGGAATTATTCACAGCTTGAAACAGTTCCCCGACGTCATAGCATGGAGTTATGAAGACTTGAAGACCTATGATACTTCTATTATCACGCATACAATTCCGCTCAAGCCAGGAAGTAAGCCTTTTAGGCAGCGTCAGAGACCAGTTAATCCATTACTGGAACCACTAATCCATCAAGAAGTCAAGAAATGGCTGATAGAATTATTTTCCCAAGAAGGGCCACTCAACGGTCGCTTTTAATCTGCCCCAACAGCGAAGAAAACGGAGAAAATCGCTATGCGGATTTCCGAATTGGAATAAGCTTCAAAAGGATAATCACCGCCATCATGACGGGTTGCTGCCAGCTACAATGGCTCGCTGGGATGTCCTTCGGACATTCCGGTATAAATCCAGGTCCCCGTGGAGTAAGAGACGCATTGAAAATAGTGCCACCACTTTAAATAAACCTCTCATTTGCTGAAAGAATGTTCCTTCTAAGACCAACGTAGGGGCCACATTTCGAGGCCAGTGGACATCAGCCCGGATTTGATTGGAAAATGTATAATCATCTACATGGATGATCTGACAGTGTTCTCAAAGAAGAGAGAGGACCATGTGGAAGACTTGAGGAAAGTGTTTCAAAGATGTCAAAGGTATGGGATTTCCTTAAATCCAAAGAAATGCATCTTCGGGGTCACCGAAGGCAAATTGCTAGGTCACCTAATCACTGAGAAAGGGATATTGATTGACCCTGAACGCGTGGAGGCAATATCGAGGATTCATTTGCCTTCCAGCCAAAAGGAATTGAGGTCTTTCTTCGGGAAGATCAACTTTGTCAGAAAATTTATTACCGGTTTTGCCGAGATAGTAAAACCTTTGAATGAAATGTTAAAAAAGGATGCAAAAATGGAGTGGACCGCACCAACAAAGAAGGCATTTGAAGAGATCAAGCAGGCTATCGCTGATGCCCCTGTCTTGGTTAGCCCAGATTATACGAGGCCTTTCTATTTATACTCCTTTGCATCAGAACATTCCTGTGCGGCGATGTTAACTCAGAGGACAGAAGAGAGGGATGAACATCCTATAGCTTTCATGAGCTCACCGCTCAAAGATGCCGAATTAAGATATCCAAGTGTGGAGAAGCAGGCCTATGCGCTGGTAAAGGCCATCAAAAAGTTCAGGCATTATATTTTGAGGAGTAAGGTCTTCGCCATCATTCCTGATGCAGCTGTTAAGGCACTCTTAATGCAGAATGAGCTAGGAGAAAGAAGAGGAAAGTGGGCCTACCATCCGTTATTGAATTAATGATATTGGTTGCTGTACCATGGTTTGGTCCGCTGGACAAGCTCTGGCCCATTAATGGCCACAATAGTCTCGGATTAGCAATGTAACGTATTACATGTATGAATGCACTCCCCCAAAGAGTGGTACTCATTACAACCTTGCATACTTCTGACAAATTACTACAAGTATCCTGCACAGATGAATCCCGCACAAAAGCGAGCCTTCAGGCTCAAATGCCAACGCTATATGCTCCAGGGCTCAATTCTCCATAGAAAGAATCATGAGGGGATTTACTTGAGATGTGTAGGAAACGATGAAGCTAAGAGGATTATGGAACACTTCCACTCCAAGTTCGGGACAGGACATGGAGGAAGTCAGGCGACAACTTACCAGATCTTAAGAGCAGGGTACTATTGGCCCTCTGTGTTCAAAGATGCATATGAGCATGTTAAAACCTGCCATACTTGCCAAATTACTGCCACACGTGAAAAGAATCCTGCTATGCCATTACAGCCAATCACGGAAGTGAAACCATTTGCAATGTGGGGACTCGATTTTATCGGCATGATAAACCCACCCTCTTCAGCACAACATCGCTATATTTTGACAGCAACAGATTATTGTACTAGATGGTCTGAGGCGCAGGCACTGAAGAATTGTACCACAGATGTAGTCATCAAGTTTTTAGAAGAGCATATCATCACCAGATTCAGTTGCCCTAAAGCCCTTGTTTGTGACAATGGATCTGCATTTACCTCATTAAAGTTTTCGAATTGGGCATTTGATTATGGGATCACATTAAAATTTTCTTCAAATTACTACCCCCAGGGTAATGGACTGGCAGAGTCTACGAACAAGAATCTACTCAACGTCATCAAGAAACTGTTAGATCAGAATCCGAGAGATTGGCATTCCCAACTTAAGTTTGCTCTATGGGCAGACAGGACTAGAGCCAAAAGATCATTGGGAACCTCTCCATATCACCTAGTTTATGGGCAAGACCCCGTCTTTCCCATCCAGCTAAGGATTCCGACACTCAGGTTTATGCACGAATATTTAGACCCAGATGACAGAGTGCAGATTCGTCTATCACAATTATTACTACTGGAAGAACAGAGAGATCAAGCTCTCGAAAATTTTGCCAAACACCAAGGAATTGTCAAAAGATGGTTTGACAAACGTGCGACAACGAAGTCCTTCCGAATATCTGACCTGGTCCTATATTGGGATAAAGCCCACGAGCGGAGAGGAGATCATGATAAGTTCGAGAACTTATGGAAAGGACCGTACCAGATTACCGAGATATTGGGAGAAAATGCATTTAAATTGAAAACTTTGACAGGGGAAGACGTCCCACTGCCCGTTAACGGGCAATTTCTGAAACATTATTTCCTACCCTAAGTTCCTTGATGGAGCTTGTTAGAGTAGTTGCTTTCGGGTTTTTGTTTTTTTGGCTTTCTTTAGATTAGTTGTTTTTCCTTGCTTTCCTTAGAGTAGTTGTCTTTGTTTTCTTAGATTAGTTGTTTGCTTAGTTTAGTTTGCTTTTGTTTTGGCTTTGCTTTGTTTTGCTTTCAATAAGGAGGGTGTCCCATTCTGCGGGAAGGGTGATGTTGCTTACACGCACATATTTTGGCTCGACCTTGCTAAGGAAGGTTGTGAATACTCCTTGGATAAGCATTTATGGAGGATCTATGAATCTGGAATTAATTATTTCTAAAGTGTCCTAAGGTCGAGGGTAGTACTTGACTGGGAAGGAAGTCATCTGTTGTGTCCTGATACCGAATCTCGCAGTTATTATATTTTACACACTTAAAGAGTTCTCTGAGTCAGTGTGGTCTCCTAGGTGAAGTTGTTGGCTAGAAAGTAATCAAAAGTCTTGCTTCAGCGCCACTATAATACTCAAACCCAGGTGAGCTTCATTGCTTACAGGCCAAAGTGTGGAAATATATGAAAAAGAAAGAATATCAAAATGAATCAAAAGAAAAGAATGAAAATCAAAACACTTGGTTTTTTTTTTGGGTGTGCGGAAATCTCTACAGGTGTACCAAAGAAATCAAAACAAAAAAGAAATAAATCGCCGGAAGTAGAGCAATCTCCGTGAGATTATAGCAGATAACCTCGCCGGGGCTATGGACGCTCGCTGGCAGCGAGGCTCTATCCAAGGATGCTTTTGGAGCTAAGACCCAAAAATATACTGAAAAGTCATCACGGAACCAAAGAGTCATGTTGGTCTTAAGAGACAGGAATGAACCCATGTGCACACACTTATAACTGAAGGATAAGATGTCTTGATATAATTTAGGATTTCTCTTCCCTTTTGAGTACTCTTCTTGGTCAAAGGATAAGTTAGGTAGAATTAATTCAAGATTCCGGATTCGAAGTGGATATTATCTTTGGAATGTTCGTAGACTCCCCACGCGGGAGAGCCTTTACGCGTGACCTGACACGCCCCATCACGATGGGGACCCCGGCTGTTCGTTAGTTTTAGGTTTTGTCTCCTTGCAATCTGCTAAGCATGAGATCACTTTTGCTAAGAGTTTTCAGGTCGGCCATTGAAATACCTCGGACAGCGCCGGTAATTCATGCTTGAATCAATACGTAGATGTCATGGAAGCGCTCAGAAGGCCCAAGAGACGAAGGTCGACTGTGAATTTGGCCAATTCTGACACTTCCTATTTTTTAGGAGAAGTTGCTTTTTCGATTTTTCATTTTTGGCATTTTTGGACCAAACAAGGTTCCCTATTTTTTAGGGTTGCTTTTCTATTTTTAGAAAGTTTCTATTTTTAGAAAGTTTCTATTTTTGGAAAGTTTCTATTTTTAGAAGGGTCCCGAGTTCTGAAAACGCACTCAGAAGTTCGAAAAACTCACCAGAACTCTCAAAATCGAATTGAAAATTTTGAAAATTTTCGAAAAAATTGAAAAACTACCAAGATCGATCGACCAAGGTGAAATCATGAAAATCAATTCAAAAATGGAGAAATTTGTAGAAAATCTGTGCAAGTCTGAAATTCGCCATGGAGGATGAGAAGAATGGATGAAGAAATGTCCAAAGGACTTAAGAAGTCCGCCCTTGCATCTTGAGGCACATCCTTAGACTCTTCAAAGTCCGCCATCCTTATCCTATGACCCTTGGAAGTCCGCCTTGGCTTGAAAGGAAGTGGCAAAAGCCGTAGAAAGTCCGCCATCATATGGAAGATA
The DNA here is from genome assembly GCA_007258455.2 of Sequoia sempervirens. NCBI lineage: Eukaryota > Viridiplantae > Streptophyta > Pinopsida > Cupressales > Cupressaceae > Sequoia > Sequoia sempervirens. The sequence continues at coordinate 34,819 of VDFB02062171.1, read as the reverse complement.
CCTTGGAAAGTCCGCCATGTGCCAAGGAGTCTTGAAGTCCGCCATGTGCCAAGGAGTCTTGAAGTCCGCCATGTGCCAAGGAGTCTTGAAGTCCGCCATGTGCAAGAGGGATGTCCAAAAGGTCTCTAAAGTCCGCCACACTTGTGCCAAACAGCTTTGAAGTCCGCCAGCAGTTAAGGGGGATATCCTAAAGGCTCATGAAGTCCGCCATCTTCAAGAATGCACATCCAAAAGGGTCCCAAAGTCCGTCATATGAAAGAAGGGATGTCCAAAGTGCTTCTAAAGTCCGCCTAGCACCAAAAGGCACGTCCAAAGAAGGCTAGAAGTCCGCCATCTTCAAAGGGAGACATCCCAAAGACCTTCAAAGTCCGCCCATGTGCATGAAACTCGTCCAAAATGCTTGAGAAGTCCGCCCTTAAAAGGTGGGACTTGGCTGAAAGTCAAGTAAAGTCCGCCTAGACTTATGAAGTAAGAAAAAATTGAAATTTTACTAAGTGTTGATGCCTACCAAGGGAAAATTTCGAAAGATGCTAAATATGAAAGCCTAAAAAGGTGGAAGGATAATTTTTGGCCAAACATTATATCATTTCCAAAGGATAAAACGATGGGAATAAGTGCTAAGACATCCATGATCTACGTCCAAGATGCATATCCAAAGAGGAGAGATGTTCACCATGCACTTGGAAGGAGTTAGCAAGTTGCTAAAGAAATCCATGATGACCGTCCAAGATGCCAATGAAGTCCGCCCAAGATGATAAGATGATGATTTTTGGCTAAGTGTCAAGGCCAAATCCAAAGAAAAGCTCTAGAATTCGCCTAAGTAAAGAGGCTAGGAAGTGAAAAAATGAAGATGTTGGCTAGACATCCGGACACTTTCGAGAGGACAAATGCCAAGATTGAAAGAACATGTGCTAAAGAACGTCAGGATATGGCAAGGAATGAAACGGAATATGCCTAATACGATGAGGGAAATGAAAGGCAAAATTTGCCTAAGTATGGAAAATGCGAAGAAATTGTCAACTTTGACCATAGAAAAATGCACGAGGTAAAGGGAAAGGAAGGATCGTCCTTGACCAAAGGGATGAAGAATATGTCAGACGTCAGGAAAATTCAACCGGCAAAGACATTCGGACAAGGATATTGCCTAGAAAAATTCGACCGAGCAAGGAAATATTTGACTTGGACAGAGGAAAATGAGCTTAAAATCTCGCCTCGGCAAAGAAAAATGAGGATCTGGCAATGAAATTCTCGACGGAATGGCTTAAGATTTGGTTTGGCTAGACGAAATTAAGGACGAAATCGGAAAATACACTCTCAGCCAAGAAAAACGGAAGAAAAATGGAAATAGCCATGGGTCCAAGACGAACGGGTTAGAATTAATTAAAATATTTTAATATTTTAATAATTAATTCTCAACTATTTGGAATTTAAAAATTCCTTGGACAAAATCAAAATTGCCAGACACGAATCGGACGAAAGTAAAGCACGCCAGGCGGAAATGAAATCCGGCAAGAGGAAAATTAAATTCACCATGAATTTAATTAAATTATTTAATGTTTATTTAAAAAATTCGAAAAATCAGAGATAAACATTAAATAAAAAAATCAAATTTTGGAGATTTGCTCGGATAAGTTCGAGACTGAGCCTTGTCGGAAAATAAAAGGAAAGTTGCCTGTTTGGAAAATGAAAACAAATCGAGGATCAAGAAGAAAGATGGCAGTTACTAAATCGAATTCAACCTCTCAGCATTATAATGAGTTTCAGCAACTCATTTTTCACACACAGCTGAAGAGAAATTTAATCTTTCTCGAAATCGTCAGGCAATTAATTCGTCCATTAGCGAAGTCGAATTTTCTCACAGAGAAAAGCAGTGTTATGCTGAGGAATTTTTCGCGGGAAGAGAAAAGGATATTTATTCAAAGCTGAATTCTTCTTGAAGAGGGGCGCACTTTTCAAAAAAAATCAGATTTCTTAAATCTGATTTGCATTTGACGATCCTTCTCTGAGGTTTGGTGATTGGTCAGTTAAATTTGCTATCTTTTTATGCCCTTTCATCTTGACGAAGTTCTGGCAAGATTTTCAAATTCATTCAAGTCACTTTCAGCTTGCTTTTTCGCAGCAAATTAATTGTTTGAACAGCTGAAAGTCAATTTTTCGAATCCAAGGCACGAGGTTTAAATTATTTTAAAGGTCTTTATATTAATGTTAGTTTTATGACTGCAGGTTGACGGGCACGGAAGGCGGATTATCCAGGAAGCTGAAAATGAAGTTCGCCAACAAGGGTGCTCAGAAGGAGACTAAAGTCATCTCAAAGTGGAAGAATGTCGTGGATACTGACCTTGGGCACGTTGACTTTGACGAATTCAAAGAGAGAGTATACGGTCAGAAAAGACTTCCCTCAGCAATAGCCCAAAGAATGATCAGAAACGGGATCTTCCAAGCAGCTGGATTCCCACCGGCCATGGATTGTGCTGAGTTAATGGTGGAATGTGCTCGCCACTATGATGCCCAGAAAAGACAGATCATCGCCCCTGACGGACGAGTCTTGGCACATTTGAATGAAGTTGTAATCCAAGAAACCTTTGGCATCCCTGAGCATTCAAGAACGATCTACAAGACCAAAGAAGAAACCAAAATGCTATATGACAGCAAGGCAGATTTGTGCGCCACCACAGTCAACAAGGTATGGATGGACAAGCCAAAGCCATCAATCAAGAAGATGCCCAAGAGACCTCGCCGCACGGATTTCAAGGAAGATTTTGGAGATATCGTATCGAGCAAATAACGTATTTAGTCGGGTAACCGCAGGGTTTCTTCGAGAGCGACGTATTATTTTATCGACGAGGTCACCTCTGGAGTCAAAATGTTCAATTGGTAACGGATGATAAGTGACAACCTCCATGAGCAGCTGATCAACCTTGAAAAGACCCAGTCTTTTCACATGAGTTCATATGTGGTATACCTGTTGGCCAGGTCATACAAATATCCAGGGTTGATCTGCAAGGGCAGAATTGGTAATGGGGAGAACGAGCTCAGGCCTTACGACTGCTATCCTCAGCTCCAGTTGAAGGAGAAGACTCACTTCAGGAGGGTACATGATGCATTCCTAATGCACATTACCAGAAAGCTTCAAGGAGGAGTGCACCAAAGGCTGAGAAAAGAAAAAAAAAGTCTTATCAGCAAATATGGGTCTTGGTTCATCCAGTTCCCTAAATTTACATATATCAGGATCCAGGGATTTACTGGAAATCCCTATAAATTGCCTATCTATCCGACTCATCGGATGATATTGCTTGAGGTTTTGAGACAGTTAGAAGAGTATCAGAGTATTCAGAGGCCGACCAAGAAGGCGTCCGTCACATTCCCATTCTTCATCGGGAACATGCTAGAGTACTGTCCATCAGCACAAGCGGCTGAAAGTGCTAGATTAGAAATCCAATGGTACCCTTTCACGGCATACAAGTCCAGGGTCAACTATGACCCACATCACAACATTCGGACGGTGGAAGGAAGGAAGTACAAGCACAGACAGGAATTGGAGGATTTCTGGGCAAATGCAGCCGATGAGTATGAGGTCAGGCGGAAGATGTGGTCCAGAATGTCCTTGGATTTTATGAGAACAATCGAGTTCTGCCGAGTGCCTGATCAGCTTCAAGATGATGGAAATCATGTCCAGCCACGCTTTGAGGAAAGCAGACCTCTCCCTCCGGTGAAATGGTCAGAGCCTGAGCACGCAGACCTAGCCACCCTAATGAGGCCAGTAACTAAGTATTCCCAGTGGTGGGTTGATTGTCATGCCCAGGAATTGAGACAGAAGGGAATCACGCTCACCTATGACCTGTTGAGCGAATCAGAGTCATACTCTTCTAATGCTGGGGCATCCCATCAAGACATGGCCGGTATCGGAGAAAAAAGAAAAGAAATGGTGCCAAGTGCAGAACCTGTTTCCAAGAAGCATAAAGGAGGACCTTCTCGGTCAGCGGCGTCCAGGAATGTTGACCATTTGGTGGCTAATATAGACGACTCCTTGGTTGAGATGCTCGAACCTCTTGCAGCTCAGGAAGTGAACAATGAACCTATCCAACTAGATGATGAAGAGCCTGCATCACCAGCCGGCACAGAGATTTTAGGTTCAGACAATGACATGGATGTCCGGGATAATGACTTAGAGGAAGGAATGATTTCCGCCCTCAGAGGAGTCATGGATGTTCCAAACGAAGACGAGGTCCAAGTGGAGGATGGCATTGAACAGTCAACCATTCCAGACTGGCTATTAGAAAGAATGAAAGTTCAGGTGCCTGCTGAGGCTCAACAGGGAGAAGAGGACGATACTGCCGATTTCTTGGCAAGATTAGAACAAGTTGCCACCAAGAAGCCCGCCAAAAAGTTTTCCACCATCCAGAGGAATGAGACAGGCCACCGTTCCGTGCACATTGCAGTACCTACAGTGGACAAACCAATGGACGAAATCACTCCGCAGGCGTATGCTATCACCAATCGCTGACCTGGTCCGACATCAAAGGTCGAAGTGAAGAGTTAGATAATCCTCGCCCCACCAGCTGCCGGAAAGATCCGCGCGAAGCGAATTCAGTTAGCTGTGGAATATGTAAGAATGCGAGTCAAAACGCCTCAAAGAATATATTCCGCGATTTGACCTGCCAGGATCGTGGCAATGTAACCGCTCTCCCCACCCACTGTGAGATAAACCTCGTGAAGTTTGAGCATGGGATGGTGATGCCGTAGCTAAGATCGATGGCGTGCGAAGCCGCACAGTTTGTTCATGGAGAGGTTGGCGCTTGCTTATGGACGAACCTCTTCGTTTCTTTCTAGGTTGATGGATATGGCAGAGACATGGGATGGTATCCCGGATATGCAAGAAAGGCTTATTCCGAGCCTTAGGATTTTGAAGAGCACTCCGAGGGAGGAGTTAGTTGATAAAAGGGTGATCGTTGCAGGGGCAGCATATGATTTTCATCACTGGTTTTGGGCAGTGACAATAAGAGAAGTATTGGAGAAGGCGAGAATCGATGGGCTTGGAATCACATACGCAGCCGAAAATCCGTGAGAAGATGTGCAATGATAACTACGTATGCCCGGAATTCGCTGGTGTCATCCGGAGAACGACATGCGCTAGGAGAGACCAAGTTCAAGAACTTTCTTCCCGCATCACTGACCATTTTCGGCGCGGTGACTTCTGCCAGAGTGGCAGACTCTCAATTCATCTCTAAAGATTTCATGGAGAAGGTGAGACGCATTGGAAGGTAAATCTTTGCCGACAAGGCCGAAGAAGTTGGACGATCTAGAATTCCGATCAAGATGTCACTGCCAATGATGGATCTAGGTCATTGCCAGAGTGTCCGTGATTCGCTAAGCACAATGCTACTCGATGGATAAGGGAATTTGATCTCCTAGATTATATCGAACCGCCTTTTCCTCGATCACCGGGATGGCTATGATTAACTCTTTGTTGATTTTGGGAAACCTGGTTTGGTTGTATTAAATCTCACAAAGTTGATCTTGTTTTTAATCTCGTCCATTTACTTTTTGAGCTCTATAAGTAAACTAGTGCTTGTGTGGAGACCTCATATGTATATTGTCGTGACCGCAGAATTCATTTTGAAATGATGTGCCTTGAGCATGATTTGCCTTGAATCACTTCTTATTGTTGAATAGTAAGCGAGGTTGCATATTATCTTCCACCATAGATTAGAATTAAAGTTAGCTTAGATAGAATTTGCTTTGAAAGTTGTTAAATTGAATGAAAGATTGATCGTATCGACTCATTGGTGAAGTGTAGCTCATACTTTCTTCAGACGAATGATTTTCATCCGATGCGTAAAGTTAGCCTGAGCTCCTAAGTGTGGAAGCCTAACTTCAACCTTATCCAAGGTTTGAATATCATTCTCACAACCCCTTTGAAGATTGCACCCATTTTTGCGTATGTTGTCCAACAGGAGGCGAAACAAAATGTGGTTTATTTCGCTTCACCAAGTCCTTACTGTCTCTTGATTTCTTAGGCTTAGATTAGACTCTCTGAACCCTATTCTTTTGCCATTTTTTTTGAGATCCATTGAAAGTCCCAACTAAGAGCCCTCAATGATACATCTCCTAAGTCCTGAACTTGCAAAGATATTCTTACGTAAGTCCCCTTGTTCATTACCAGCAAATCACAAACGCACTAATCAACTTATCCACACGCTACCGAGACCCGACTAAAGAAACCTTGGAATCGCCTATGCGGTGGTTTTTCAAGAGAGGATAAAGTGTCTTTGGACATTTTTATTCTGAATGTTTGGTGTATGATAAAACACACATCAACATTGAATTGGCGCTAGAAGGAGGGCATGACGCGAACAACTTAGTACAATTTCAGGTCCTATCAAATTTTCTATCTGTGGGGATAATCTTGGAGACTTTTTACCCTCCTCCCCGCGCTCAACATTGAATTGGCGCTAGAAGGAGGGCTTGATAGAGAAAGAACGAATTGCTCAAAGGAGGGGGCCGTATGAAGAGAAATCTTTGATACATCACTACAAGTTCAGGCAGTAGGCATGATGCAGAATGGTACTACCGCATGAGTTTCCTTTTCATGTACCTGTTGAACAACCAGATCAACCTCCAACGGATATTATTGATCAGTTATATACACTAGCTTGGAAGACACAGGCCGATCGTGCTCAATTCAGACAGATAAGCCAAGTCCTTGCTAGAGAAGAGGAAAAAGGAAAGAGATTCGAAGAAGCAATCAAGAAAGATCTGATAAGGCAGAAGATAGATCGCCTAAAAGAAAAGTTTGAAGAGATTGAACGATCATTTGCTACAGGCTCATCCTCAAATACAAGTGTTGACAGTAGGATGAAGAATGGGGCTCCCAGCCAACGTTCCTGAACCTGATCAAGATCCTCAGCCAGTGTTACAACCCAACCTGGGTTTCCACGACGAACAAGAGGACATCATCACCGAATTATTCAGCCTCGCGTGGCAAGTAAGAAGAAGTGCTCCTGATTGGTTTCACATGCGTTTTATTCTCGAAGAAGAAGAAGAAAGAGCACGACGAATTGAATTCAACGTTCGACAAGACCTCCTTGTTGAAAGATTTGAAGCACTTGAACGAGAGCATATCCGACAAGTCAACCAACAAGCGAACCAACAAGCAAATCAAGCAGCCCCTGCACCTCAAGCTCCTGCACCCCCAGCTCCCGCACCACCTCAACAAGATTGAAGAGCACGCTGGATCGAATCGGCTCTTTCTCAGCAGATAGACTACGAAGGATTACCAGATCTACTCCAAATTCTTTTAAAGAATTTATAGAGCTGTCACCTTACAGGAATAGGCAGAAGAAGTCTGAAGCATCGCAGGAGGCATCATCTAGCGCAGTTGGGTCCAGTGAAGAAGCACCAAGTGAGAGAGTTCCTTTCGACCTCTTTCCGGACGGTCAACCAATTCCAGTGGCTACACAGCCCGTGCAACCCGTTCCACCAATGCAACCAGCTCAACCAAACCAACCAAACGCTCCAATGGCGTGGCGTCCAGCTGATGCGTCGCCCATGACGTTTGCTGTCTACCATGATTTACCAAAGAATCCGGAACATTTTTGTTCCAAGTTCCATAGTGGTGACCTGAACCACACCGCAGACGAACATATCAGGCTTTTCGAGGATCTTCTCCAAAATAGAGATATCCGAGAAGAAGATGTTGCCTGTAGGCTGTTCCCCTACACATTCGATGAGGAGGCTTCATATTGGTATATCCACTTGCCCGCCAACTCTATCCGCACTTGGCAACAGATGAAGACTGCTTTCCTAGAGAAGTTCAGGCCACCTATTGCTCCATCTGATTTATATAGGCAATTTGTGGAAATCAAGAGACAAGAACATGAGCCTATCAGTACATTTAACAATAGATTCCACAAAGCCTACACCAGGCTAAGAGATCCTTACTTGTTAGATAATGCAGCGGCATTGCCCATTTATTATGAAGCTTTGGATCGTCTTACGGCCATGTTTGTGAAGTCCACCAATCCACTCCCAGTGGATCTGAAGGGAGCATATGCTGCGGCAATAACAGCTAGCACCGGTTTAGGAGTAGGTATGGCTCCCGGTCCGCTCAATTACTTGGGAAACGCAGCATCCCAAAATCAAATCCAAGATATTAATCGGGCGCTGGCTCATCAGACGCCTATGTTGAACCCAGTTCCTTCAATGGGCAACCAAATGGTCATCCATCCGGGAGCACCTATGTCCCAAGCTTCACCAGCTCAGCCCGTATATCTTCAGAACGCGTCAACTTCAACGCGGAGTCAAGAAGAAAAGGATGAAATGAAAGACTTAATTGAGCAAGTCAAAAGACTGTCCACTGAAGTCACTTATCTGAAGGGACAAAACAGCCAAATTCAGAGTTTCCAGAAAAGTTACCAGGCACCGCAGGGAAATTATCAAAATCAAGGTCAAGGGTATCAAAGGGATAACCAAAATTATCAAGGGAATTATCAAGGCCCACGAAATAATAACCCAGGCTTCCAAAAGAAGACCTGGAATACTGGACCAAACAATGGTACTGTACCATCTCCCTTAGATAATCCACCAGCAGACAATCGTCCCACGAACAAAGTATTCCTAGCTGAGGCAGCACTATCAGGATGGTGCAGGCTCCATAACACCGACCAACACTCCGAGCTACATTGTCGGGAGTTTCAGGTAGCCGCCGATATTTTCAGAAGTGAGAGAAGGAATTCAGAGGCGGAAGATCCTCCAGTAACCGGATACGAGTTAGTTCCTGCACCAAAGTATGATCAAGCCCTTGTGATTGAAAATGTTCGATTTCCTTCCCAGGAATACCCACGATACCAACAAGATCAGAGGTTTCCTCCTGCATCTGCTAACGGCCCAGTGGAGGCGCCAAGATACCAAAACGGTCCAGAAATTCAAGACCCATATAATCAGCCATCCACGGCGAATGATTACAATTTTCCTCCATTATACAACAGTGTTCTGGTAGAAGGAACCAGAGAAGTACTCCAACAGGCGGCTGGAAATCCATTGAGGATGTACCAGAGGAATCATCGTCAGAATGAGCCTTTGACTTCATCCGTGCCACCCAACAATTTCCAGACCCCGCCGAATCCGAACGCTACCAACGTGCCGTCTCTTCCCAGAGATTCGCCGGAGTACCACCAACAGAATACCCAGACGAGTGGAGCAAGGCAAGTTATCGCTCCAAGAACCGAACAAATCAGACAAGCTACCGTTCCCCAAACGGAACAAACAAGACAAGTGAACCTTCCAGCAACACAGGCTCAAGCTCAGGCAAGAGATCGTCCCCGGGAAGAGCTAAAGAGGTTGAGCTCGTATGTGTTAGATGAATTCAAACGAATAAAGGTCAGCTTGCCTTTGATCGAGCTAATGAGAGTTCCTGAGGTTCGGGAAACACTTTTGGGCAGCTTGACCGAAGCTGTTGTCCCAAGAAATGTTCCGCAGAATGTACCAAACCGAGGAGTGCCCAATGCTCCAGCCAACACTAACATTGCCGAATCAGAAGTAATGGCAAATATGTCTAATGTTCCGCAACAGCCTTCCAGTGTTGTAGAGATGACCCAGGCATCGCCTGGGAGTTCAAATCAAAAGGATATGTCACCAGAAGAAGTCCTTATGGACACGGATATTTTTCAAGAAGAAGTCTTGGCAAGTGAGCAACCGCATACCCCGCCAAGGCAGGACATTGTGCCTAGGAATCAGAAAGAGAAGAATCAAGATACCAATAAGCGGGACAAACATCCGGTAGTCTTCTACCAGGGAAAAGATGAACCTGCCCCATTTCTATTATCAGTCAGGATATTTGGTAAAATGCTACACAATTGCCTAGTGGATTCCGGTGCTTCAAGCAACGTGATGCCACTTGCAATCTGCCACAGGTTGGGACTTGTGCCTGCAAGAACCAACAAGAAGGTCACACAGTTAGATAAAACAGAAGTCCCAGTTATGGGAGAATTAAACAATATCTACATGCAGTTAGCTGCAGACCCAAGGATACAGAGTTGCATAGATATTTCAGTGGTAGATATCCCTGACGGATATGGCATGCTCTTGAGCAGAGACTGGGCGAGAAGGCTGAACGGGTATATTGCCACAGACTTTTCCCATATGTGGTTACCGTGGAAAGGAGTCCCAAACCAGATACGGATTGATAGCACCCCAAGACTCAGGTTAATGATTACTGAGTACGGGGAGCATAATGAGATCTTATTTTTAGAGACAGACTTAGGCACTTATAGGTCTAAAACAAATGAAGTTCTCATGCTACATGAATCAATCCAGGGAAATGACCAACTATCTGATTCCACAAATGTGTTGATTGAGAGGGGGGAGAGCTCCCAAGACAATGATACAAGAATGTTTGAAAGCTTTAGAAATTTTGTTTGGAAGAGTGTCCAAATGAAGATGGAATTACAAGAAGATGTTCAGATTCAAGATTTGTTGTTGCCAAATTGGTGCCGAGTGCATAACACGGCCCATTCAGAATTTGTTTGCAAGATGTGCCATACGGCCATAAGAGAAGTACAAAGAAGTATCCCACAGACATTAGGTTTTCCTGATCATATAGAAGTCAATCATATCGATGGCTTTTCTTCAGTAAGGATACAGGAAATGGAATCCGAGCAAGAATATCAAGAAGAAAATGAAGACCTACAAACTCCACCGTCTTCACAGCAAGAACGAGTCTGGATCTTAAAGTTTGATGGATCCCGATCAAAGAAAGGAGCTGGAGCCGGTTTCGAGTTGATCAGTCCGAAAGGAGAGGTATATCTTGCTGCTCATAGATTGGAGTTCCCATGCACGAACAACGTAGCAGAATATGAATCCTTGATTCATGGGTTACTCCTGGCACTTAGAAAAGGAGCAAGAGTACTATATGCTCTTGGAGACTCAGAAATAGTCGTGAAGCAAATAAAGAAGCAATATGTTTGCCACAATAAAAGACTGACTTGCTATCGCAACAAAGTGTGGGATATAGTCGAGAGCTTTGATGCTTTCAATATTCAGTCCATGAGCCGAACGAATAATCAAGTGGCAAATTCCTTGGCACAAGCAGCCAGTTCGCTGGAGCCGCTAGCCATGGATGGCATAAGTCAGTTCACGGTGGAGCTGTCATCCCTACCATCCATTCCAGATAATATTACAAACTTCCAGGTTTTTGAGGATGATGACCACATTCGTGAATTTTTAACAAATTCCGATGTTTTTGCAGCCCAAGTCATTGAAGAAGAGGAAACTCAGAAGGAAGCCGAATTTGATGAGGATGGCATCCTGAACTTAAAGACGAATATCATTCCAAGGGGGATGATACAATTAGAGAGAATATTTGATCAGGATCAAATTGATCAGATGAAAAGTCAAAGGATTGAAGGTGACCAGTATGAGAAAGTAAACCTAGGGGCAGAGCGCGAAGCTAAAAATGTATGCATAGGGAAGACTTGCACGCCTGAAGAAAAGATGGGAATTATTCACAGCTTGAAACAGTTCCCCGACGTCATAGCATGGAGTTACGAAGACTTGAAGACTTATGATACTTCTATTATCACGCATACAATTCCGCTCAAGCCAGGAAGTAAGCCTTTTAGGCAGCGTCAGAGACCAGTTAATCCATTACTGGAACCACTAATCCATCAAGAAGTCAAGAAATTATTGACAGCAGGAATCATTTTCCCAGTGCGCCACTCAACGTGGGTCGCCAATCTCGTCCCAGTGCGGAAGAAAAACGGAGAAATCAGGCTATGCGTGGATTTCCGGAATTTGAATAGAGCTTCTGAAAAGGATAATTACCCTCTGCCATCGCTTGACGAAGTGCTACAAATTGTTAATGGCTCGCGAATGATGTCCTTCTTGGACGGATATTCGGGGTATAACCAGGTCCTGGTGGAGTATGAGGACAGATTGAAAACAGCGTTCACCACGAAATGGGGAACCTTCGCCTACAAAAGAATGCCCTTCGGGCTAATCAACGCAGGGGCCACATTTCAGAGGGCCATGGACATCGCCTTCCGGGATTTGATTGGAAAATGTATAATCATCTACATGGATGATCTGACAGTGTTCTCAAAGAAGAGAGAGGACCATGTAGAAGACTTGAGGAAAGTGTTTCAAAGGTGTCAAAGGTATGGGATTTCCTTAAATCCAAAGAAATGCATCTTCGGGGTCACCGAAGGCAAATTGCTAGGTCACCTAATCACTGAGAAAGGGATATTGATTGACCCTGAACGCGTGGAGGCAATATCGAGGATTCATTTGCCTTCCAGCCAAAAGGAATTGAGATCTTTCTTCGGGAAGATCAACTTTGTCAGAAAATTTATTACCGGTTTTGCCGAGATAGTAAAACCTTTGAATGAAATGTTAAAAAAGGATGCAAAAATGGAGTGGACCGCACCGACAAAGAAGGCATTTGAAGAGATCAAGCAGGCTATTGCCGATGCTCCTGTCTTGGTTAGCCCAGATTATACGAGGCCTTTCTATTTATACTCCTTTGCATCAGAACATTCCTGTGCGGCGATGTTAACTCAGAGGACAGAAGAGAGGGATGAACATCCTATAGCTTTCATGAGCTCACCGCTCAAAGATGCCGAATTAAGATATCCAAGTGTGGAGAAGCAGGCCTATGCGCTGGTAAAGGCCATCAAAAAGTTCAGGCATTATATTTTGAGGAGTAAGGTCTTCGCCATCATTCCTGATGCAGCTGTTAAGGCACTCTTAATGCAGAATGAGCTAGGAGAAAGAAGAGGAAAGTGGGTCGCCACTATCCAAGAATACGATATTGAGTTACAGCCGATGAAGCTGGTCCGCGGACAAGCTCTAGCTCAGACAATGGCCATTGAAGGGCCTGGATTAGTACAACAGACATATGTATTGACAGGCACTCCCCCAAAAGAGTGGTACTACGATGTCCTTGCATACTTGACAAATTACAAGTATCCTGCACAAATGAATTCCGCACAAAAGCGGGCCTTCAGACTCAAATGCCAACGCTATATGCTCCAGGGCTCCACCCTCCATAGAAAGAATCATGAGGGTATTTACTTGAGATGTGTGGGAAACGATGAAGCCAAGAGGATTATGGAACACTTCCACTCTAAGTTCGGGACAGGACATGGAGGAAGTCAGGCAACAGCTTACCAGATCTTAAGAGCAGGGTACTATTGGCCCTCTGTGTTCAAAGACGCATATGAGCATGTTAAAACCTGTCATACCTGCCAAATTACTGCGACTCGAGAAAAGAATCCTGCTATGCCATTACAGCCAATCACGGAAGTGAAACCATTTGCAATGTGGGGACTCGATTTTATCGGCATGATAAACCCACCCTCTTCAGCACAACATCGCTATATTTTGACAGCAACAGATTATTGTACTAGATGGTCTGAGGCGCAGGCACTGAAGAATTGTACCACAGATGTAGTCATCAAGTTTTTAGAAGAGCATATCATCACCAGATTCAGTTGCCCTAAAGCCCTTGTTTGTGACAATGGATCTGCATTTACCTCATTAAAGTTTTCGAATTGGGCATTTGATTATGGGATCACATTAAAATTTTCTTCAAATTACTACCCCCAGGGTAATGGACTGGCAGAGTCTACGAACAAGAATCTACTCAACGTCATCAAGAAACTGTTAGATCAGAATCCGAGAGATTGGCATCCCCAACTTAAGTTTGCTCTATGGGCAGACAGGACTAGAGCCAAAAGATCATTGAGAACCTCTCCATATCACCTAGTTTATGGACAAGACCCCGTCTTTCCCATCCAACTAAGGATTCCGACACTCAGGTTTATGCACGAATATTTAGACCCAGATGACAGAGTGCAGATTCGTCTATCACAATTATTACTACTGGAAGAACAGAGAGATCAAGCTCTCGAAAATTTTGCCAAACACCAAGGAATTGTCAAAAGATGGTTTGACAAACGTGCTACAACGAAGTCTTTCAGAATATCTGACCTGGTCCTATATTGGGATAAAGCCCATGAACGAAGAGGAGATCACGATAAGTTCGACAACTTGTGGAAAGGACCATACCAGATTGCTCAGATATTGGGAGAAAATGCATTTAAGTTGAAGACCTTGACTGGGGAAGACATCCCACTGCCCGTTAACGGGCAATTTCTGAAACATTATTTCCTACCCTGAGTTCCTTGATGGAGCTTGTTAGAGTAGTTGCTTTCGGGTTTTTGTTTTTTTTGGCTTTCTTTAGATTAGTTGTTTTTCCTTGCTTTCCTTAGAGTAGTTGTCTTTGTTTTCTTAGATTAGTTGTTTGCTTAGTTTAGTTTGCTTTTGCTTTGGCTTTGCTTTGTTTTGCTTTCAATAAGGAGGGTGTCCCATTCTGCGGGAAGGGTGATGTTGCTTACACGCACATATTTTGGCTCGATCTTGCTAAGGAAGGTTGTGAATACTCCTTGGATAAGCATTTATGGAGGATCTATGAATCTGGAATTAATTATTTCTAAAGTGTCCTAAGGTCGAGGGTAGTACTTGACTGGGAAGGAAGTCATCTGTTGTGTCCTGATACCGAATCTCGCAGTTATTATATTTTACACACTTAAAGAGTTCTCTGAGTCATTATGGTCTCCTAGGTGAAGTTGTTGGCTAGAAGGTAATCAGAAGTCTTGCTTCAGCGCCACTATAATGCTCAAACCCAGGTGAGCTTCATTGCTTACAGGCCAAAGTGTGGAAATATATGAAAAGGAAGAATATCAAAATGAATCAAAAGGAAAAGAATAAAAAAATCAAAACACTTGGCTTTTGGGTGTGCGGAAATCTCTACAGGTGTACCAAAGAAATCAAAACAAAACAAAAAGAAATAAATCGCCGGAAGTAGAGCAATCTCCGTGAGATTATAGCAGATAACCTCGCCGGGGCTATGGACGCTCGCTGGCAGCGAGGCTCTATCCAAGGATGCTTTTGGAGCTAAGACCCAAAAATATACTGGAAAAGTCATCACGGAACCAAAGAGTCATGTTGGTCTTAAGAGACAGGAATGAACCCATGTGCACACACTTATAACTGAAGGATAAGATGTCTTGATATAATTTAGGATTTCTCTTCCCTTTTGAGTACTCTTCTTGGTCAAAGGATAAGTTAGGTAGAATTAATTCAAGATTTCGGATTCGAAGTGGATATTATCTTTGGAATGTTCAGGAACATTCCCCACGTGGAGTCGCCAGATGTTGTGACCTTTTCACACATCGCCCCATCGCTGATGGGGACCCCCAGTTGCCTGCTAGTTTTTAGGGTTCTGTCTCCTTGCAACGGTTACATGAGATCACTTTGCCAAGAGTTTCAGGTCAGTTTGCCGAGAGTCACCCGAGCCGAGTCAGTAATTCATGCTTGAATCAATGCGTAGATGTCATGGAAGCGCTCAGAAGGCCCAAGAGACGAAGATCGACTGTAAATTCGGCCAATTCTGACACTTCCTATTTTTTAGGAGAAGTTGCTTTTTCGATTTTTCATTTTTGGCATTTTTGGACCAAACAAGGTTCCCTATTTTTTAGGGTTGCTTTTTCTATTTTTAGAAAGTTTCTATTTTTGGAAAGTTTCTATTTTTGGAAAGTTTCTATTTTTAGAAGGGTCCCGAGTTCTGAAAACGCACTCAGAAGTTCGAAAAACTCAATAGAACTCTCGAAAAATCGAATTGAAAATTTTGAAAATTTTTCGAAAAATCTGGAAAAACCAGTCAAGATCGATCAGATCTGAAGGTGAAATCATGAAAATCAATTCAAAAATGGAGAAATTTGTAGAAAATCTGTGCAAGTCTGAAATTCGCCATGGAGGATGAGAAGAATGGATGAAGAAATGTCCAAAGGACTTAAGAAGTCCGCCCTTGCATCTTGAGGCACATCCTTAGACTCTTCAAAGTCCGCCATCCTTATCCTATGACCCTTGGAAGTCCGCCTTGGCTTGAAAGGAAGTGGCAAAAGCCGTAGAAAGTCCGCCATCATATGGAAGATACCTTGGAAAGTCCGCCATGTGCCAAGGAGTCTTGAAGTCCGCCATGTGCCAAGGAGTCTTGAAGTCCGCCATGTGCCAAGGAGTCTTGAAGTCCGCCATGTGCAAGAGGGATGTCCAAAAGGTCTCTAAAGTCCGCCACACTTGTGCCAAACAGCTTTGAAGTCCGCCAGCAGTTAAGGGGGATATCCTAAAGGCTCATGAAGTCCGCCATCTTCAAGAATGCACATCCAAAAGGGTCCCAAAGTCCGCCATATGAAAGAAGGGATGTCCAAAGTGCTTCTAAAGTCCGCCTAGCAAAGGCACGTCCAAAGAAGGCTAGAAGTCCGCCATCTTCAAAGGGAGACATCCCAAAGACCTTCAAAGTCCGCCCATGTGCATGAAACTCGTCCAAAATGCTTGAGAAGTCCGCCCTTAAAAGGTGGGACTTGGCTGAAAGTCAAGTAAAGTCCGCCTAGACTTATGAAGTAAGAAAAAATTGAAATTTTACTAAGTGTTGATGCCTACCAAGGGAAAATTTCGAAATATGCTAAATATGAAAGCCTAAAAAGGTGGAAGGATAATTTTTGGCCAAACATTATATCATTTCCAAAGGATAAAACGATGGGAATAAGTGCTAAGACATCCATGATCTACGTCCAAGATGCATATCCAAAGAGGAGAGATGTTCACCATGCACTTGGAAGGAGTTAGCAAGTTGCTAAAGAAATCCATGATGACCGTCCAAGATGCCAATGAAGTCCGCCCAAGATGATAAGATGATGATTTTTGGCTAAGTGTCAAGGCCAAATCCAAAGAAAAGCTCTAGAATTCGCCTAAGTAAAGAGGCTAGGAAGTGAAAAAATGAAGATGTTGGCTAGACATCCGGACACTTTCGAGAGGACAAATGCCAAGATTGAAAGAACATGTGCTAAAGAACGTCAGGATATGGCAAGGAATGAAACGGAATATGCCTAATACGATGAGGGAAATGAAAGGCAAAATTTGCCTAAGTATGGAAAATGCGAAGAAATTGTCAACTTTGACCATAGAAAAATGCACGAGGTAAAGGGAAAGGAAGGATCGTCCTTGACCAAAAGGATGAAGAATATGTCAGACGTCAGGAAAATTCAACCGGCAAAGACATTCGGACAAGGATATTGCCTAGAAAAATTCGACCGAGCAAGGAAATATTTGACTTGGACAGAGAAAAATGAGCTTAAAATCTCGCCTCGGCAAAGAAAAATGAGGATCTGGCAATGAAATTCTCGACGGAATGGCTTAAGATTTGGTTTGGCTAGACGAAATTAAGGACGAAATCGGAAAATACACTCTCAGCCAAGAAAAACGGAAGAAAAATGGAAATAGCCATGGGTCCAAGACGAACGGGTTAGAATTAATTAAAATATTTTAATATTTTAATAATTAATTCTCAACTATTTGGAATTTAAAAATTCCTTGGACAAAATCAAAATTGCCAGACACGAATCGGACGAAAGTAAAGCACGCCAGGCGGAAATGAAATCCGGCAAGAAGAAAATTAAATTCACCATGAATTTAATTAAATTATTTAATGTTTATTTAAAAAAATTCGAAAAATCAGAGATAAACATTAAATAAAAAAATCAAATTTTGGAGATTTGCTCGGATAAGTTCGAGACTGAGCCTTGTCGGAAAATAAAAGGAAAGTTGCCTGTTTGGAAAATGAAAACAAATCGAGGATCAAGAAGAAAGATGGCAGTTACTAAATCGAATTCAACCTCTCAGCATTATAATGAGTTTCAGCAACTCATTTTTCACACACAGCTGAAGAGAAATTTAATCTTTCTCGAAATCGTCAGGCAATTAATTCGTCCATTAGCAAAGTCGAATTTTCTCACAGAGAAAAGCAGTGTTATGCTGAGGAATTTTTCGCGGGAAAAGAAAAGGATATTTATTCAAAGCTGAATTCTTCTTGAAGAGGGGCGCACTTTTCAAAAAAATCAGATTTTTTAAATCTGATTTGCATTTGACGATCCTTCTCTGAGGTTTGGTGATTGGTCAGTTAAATTTGCTATCTTTTTATGCCCTTTCATCTTGACGAAGTTCTGGCAAGATTTTCAAATTCATTCAAGTCACTTTCAGCTTGCTTTTTCGCAGCAAATTAATTGTTTGAACAGCTGAAAGTCAATTTTTCGAATCCAAGGCACGAGGTTTAAATTATTTTAAAGGTCTTTATATTAATGTTAATTTTATGACTGCAGGTTGACGGACACGGAAGGCGGATTATCCAGGAAGCTGAAAATGAAGTTCGCCAACAAGGGTGCTCAGAAGGAGACTAAAGTCATCTCAAAGTGGAAGAATGTCGTGGATACTGACCTTGGGCACGTTGACTTTGACGAATTCAAAGAGAGAGTATACGGTCAGAAAAGACTTCCCTCAGCAATAGCCCAAAGAATGATCAGAAACGGGATCTTCCAAGCAGCTGGATTCCCACCGGCCATGGATTGTGCTGAGTTAATGGTGGAATGTGCTCGCCACTATGATGCCCAGAAAAGACAGATCATCGCCCCTGACGGACGAGTCTTGGCACATTTGAATGAAGTTGTAATCCAAGAAACCTTTGGCATCCCTGAGCATTCAAGAACGGTCTATAAGACCAAAGAAGAAACCAAAATGCTATATGACAGCAAGGCAGATTTGTGCGCCACCACAGTCAACAAGGTATGGATGGACAAGCCAAAGCCATCAATCAAGAAGATGCCCAAGAGACCTCGCCGCACGGATTTCAAGGAAGATTTTGGAGATATCGTGCTGATGCTGAACAGAATAGCTGGCAACCCGCAGGGCGCCTTCTTTGAGAGTTGGATGTATTATTTTATCGACGAGGTCACCTCTGGAGTTAAAATGTTCAACTGGTCATGAATGATAAGTGACAACCTCCATGAGCAGCTGATCAACCTTGAAAAGACCAAGTCTTTTCACATGAGTTCATATGTGGTATACCTGTTGGCCAGGTCATACAAATATCCAGGGTTGATCTGCAAGGGCAGAATTGGCAATGGGGAGAACGAGCTTAGGCCTTATGACTGCTATCCTCAGCTCCAGTTGAAGGAGAAGACTCACTTCAGGAGGGTACATGATGCATTCCTAATGCACATTACCAGAAAGCTTCAAGGAGGAGTGCACCAAAGGCTGAGCCATGAAGCGAAAAGTCTTATCAGCAAATATGGGTCTTGGTTCATCCAGTTCCCTAAATTTACATATATCAGGATCCAGGGATTTACTGGAAATCCCTATAAATTGCCTATCTATCCGACTGATCGGATGATATTGCTTGAGGTTTTGAGACAGTTAGAAGAGTATCAGAGTATTCAGAGGCCGACCAAGAAGGCGTCCGTCACATTCCCATTCTTCATCGGGAACATGCTAGAGTACTGTCCATCAGCACAAGCGGCTGAAAGTGCTAGATTAGAAATCCAATGGTACCCTTTCACGGCATACAAGTCCAGGGTCAACTATGACCCACATCACAACATTCGGACGGTGGAAGGAAGGAAGTACAAGCACAGACAGGAATTGGAGGATTTCTGGGCAAATGCAGCCGATGAGTATGAGGTCAGGCGGAAGATGTGGTCCAGAATGTCCTTGGATTTTATGAGAACAATCGAGTTCTGCCGAGTGCCTGATCAGCTTCAAGATGATGGAAATCATGTCCAGCCTCGCTTTGAGGAAAGCAGACCTCTCCCTCCGGTGAAATGGTCAGAGCCTGAGCACGCAGACCTAGCCACCCTAATGAGGCCAGTAACTAAGTATTCCCAGTGGTGGGTTGATTGTCATGCCCAGGAATTGAGACAGAAGGGAATCACGCTCACCTATGACCTGTTGAGCGAATCAGAGTCATACTCTTCTAATGCTGGGGCATCCCATCAAGACATGGCCGGTATCGGAGAGAAAAGAAAAGAAATGGTGCCAAGTGCAGAACCTGTTTCCAAGAAGCATAAAGGAGGACCTTCTCGGTCAGCGGCGTCCAGGAATGTTGACCATTTGGTGGCTAATATAGACGACTCCTTGGTTGAGATGCTCGAACCTCTTGCAGCTCAGGAAGTGAACAATGAACCTATCCAATTAGATGATGAAGAGCCTGCATCACCAGCCGGCACAGAGATTTTAGGTTCAGACAATGACATGGATGTCCGGGATAACACCCCAGGGTGAAGCGAATGATTCACCGTAGGGAGTCAAGTGATGTTCCAAACTAAGACGAGGTCTGGGTGGAGGGCGGTATTGAACAAGCCAACCATTCCAGACCGGGCGGCTAGGAAAGAATGGTACCTGTGCTCACAGGTCGCGGGAGAAGAGGACGATAATCGCATTTGGTAAGATTAGGGAACAGTTGCCACCAAGAAGCTCCGGCCAAAAAGCTTCCGTTCCCCATCCGCAGGAATGAGACAGGCCACCGTTCCGTGCAAATTGCAGTACCTACAGTGGACAAACCAATGGACGAAATCACTCCGCAGGAGTATGCTATCACCACTGTTGACCTTGGTCCGACATCAAAAGGTCAGGAAGTAGAAGAGTTAGATAATTCCGTCTCGACCATTAAAGCGAGACTGGAAAAGGAAGTGACCAAGAAGAAGGAATATAAGAATGAGGTCAAACGTCTCAAAGAATATATCCAGCATTTGACCCAGCCGCTAGATCAGGGCAATGCAACTGTTCCTCCTCTCCTCAATTCATCACAGGAGATAACTCAGGAAGTTGAGCATGGGATGGTGACAGCCAGGGAAGCGCAAGACTGGATGGCAGGTGAAGGCATGGAAGCTGCCTTGTTCATGGAGAGGTTGGCGCTGGCTTATGGACGAACCTCTTCGTTTCTTTCTAGGTTGATGGATATGGCAGAGACATGGGATGGTATCCCAGATATGCAAGAAAGGCTTATTCCGAGCCTTAGGATTTTGAAGAGCACTCCGAGGGAGGAGTTAGTTGATAAAAGGGTGATCGCTGCAGGGGCAGCATATGATTTTCATCACTGGTTTTGGGCAGTGACAATAAGAGAAGAAGTATTGGAGAAGGTGAGGATCGATGGGCTTGGAATTGAAGAACAGGTCAGGAAAATCCAGGAGAAGATGTGCATGATAACTACAGAAGTGTTCGACCATGAAGTCATCCGGGAGAACGACATGCAGTTAGAGAGACTGAAGCAAAAAGTTCAAGAAACTTTCTTCCCGACCGCTGGACCATTTTCGAAGCAGGACTTTGCGAGAGTGGCAAGACTCTCATCCATTCGGAAAGATTTTGAGAAGCAGGAGACAGATTGGGAAGGTACCTTTGCCAGATGCGCCGAGAAGTTGGACGGACTAGAATTCCGGATCAGCATGTTACCTCCTGTCACGATGGACGAGGTCATTGCCGTAGTGTCCAGATTCGCCAAGCACAATGCTACTCAGATGGATAAGGACGCATCTCCTAGATTATAGCTGGAACTGCCACTTTTCTGACTGATTTCTGATGATTAACTCTTGTTGATTTGGGAAACCCTAATTAGGGTTTGGTTGTAATAATCTCGGCCGTTGATCTTGTTTTAATCTCGGCCCTTCATTTCATTTTTGGAGCTCTATATAAACTAGTGCTCTCTCATTTTCATTTTGTGTGGAGACAGATTATGTATATTGTCGCATTGAGACTATTTTGAATGATAAAAGCTCTTGAGCATGATTTGCCTTGAATAACTTCTTATTGTTGAATAGTAAGCGAGGTTGCATATTATCTTCCACCATAGATTAGAATTAAAGTTAGATTAAATAGAATTTGCTTTGAAAAGTTGTTAATTGAATGAAAGATTGATCGTATCGACTCATTGGTAAAGTGTAGCTCATACTTTCTTCGGATGGATGATTTTCATTCGATGCGTAAAGTTAGCCTGAGCTCCTAAGTGTGGAAGCCTAACTTCAACCTTACCCAAGGTTTGAATATCATTCTCACAACCCCTTTGAAGATCGCACCCATTTTGCGTATGTTGTCCAACAGGAGGCGAAACAAAATGTGGTTTATTTCGCTTCACCAAGTCCTTATTGTCTCTTGATTTCTTAGGCTTAGACTAGATTCTCTGAACCCTATTCTTTTTGCCATTTTTTTTGAGATCCACAATTGAAAGTCCTAATTGAGAACCTACAAAGATAAATTTCCTAAAGTCCCTAGCTTGTGCAGACTTTCTACGTAAGTCCCCTTGTTCATTACCAGCAAATCACAACGACCACTGAACTTATCCACACGTCGAGACCCGACTAAAGAAACCTTGGAATCGCCTATGCGGTGGTTTTTCAAGAGAGGATAAAGTGTCTTTGGACATTTTTATTCTGAATGTTTGGTGTATGATAAAACACACATCAACAGTATGAAACAATGATCGAATGAAATCTTCGATATCTTAAATGAAGAGGCAAATGCTCTTCTTATAGAGATTACAGAGCAAATGTTTCTAAAACCAGAGTTTCTAAAATAGAAACATTATCGAAGGAAAGAATAGAAAGAATCTAAGAATCTAATCTAAACTAATAGTTTACAAGATTACAATATTGAGCATTAATAAACTAATTTAATATTAATTTAATACCCTCCCTTAATGCTCAATCTATTAACTACACCAAGGTGCTCCCTGAATTTGACAAACTTATCCAAGTTCAGAGACTTGGTGAAAATATCAGCAGTCTGATCCTTAGTTGGAACATACTGTAGTAACACTGATCCATCTTCGACAAGCTGGCAGATGAAAGGACAGTGAAGTTCAACATGCTTTGTCCTTTCAAGGAAGACTGGATTTTTATCAAGTTTCAACACCCCTTGATTGTCATAGTACAAGGGGGAAGGCCCTACCATTTTCATGTCAGAAAGCACCCTTCGAAGCCAAACTACTTCATAAGGTGCTTTAACAGTTCCCCGATATTCAACTTCAGTCGAGGAAAGAGCCACTGCCTGCTACTTCTTGTTGGTCCATGTAACTGCACTTGTCCCCAAACTGAATACATACCTTGAAGTAGACTTTCTGTCATCAATAGAAACTGCCCAATCTGAGTTTGTATAGCCAATCAGTTTAGGATCTTTGCACCTTCCATAGAGAATGCCAAAGTCAGAAGTGCCTTTCACATATCTCAACACACGTTTTGTTGCAACCCAATGTTCAGCTTTAGGGGCTGTCATGAAGTGAGAGATGTAGCTCACTGCAAAACTGAGGTCAAGTCTAGTAGCAGTAAGATAAATGAGGCTGCCTTACTAGTTGCCTGAATGCTGATTCATTTTGCACAGGCGAAGCTGATTTTGTTGATAGTTTTAGCCCTTTCTCCATAGGTGTAGATGTAGGTTTGCAATCATTCATTTTGAACTTATCAAGCAGATTGCAAGCATACTTGGACTGAGAAATGAAGATGCTATCAACTGTCTGCGAAACCTCAACACCGAGACAATAATGAAGAAGTCCCAAATCTGTCATGTCAAATGATTGATTGAGATTGTGTTTGATCTCCTCAATCAGATTTTCTGAGCTGCTAGTAATAATAAGGTCATCAACATAGACAACAAGCACAAGAATATCATCACCAGATTGTTTGACATGCAAATTAGAATCAGAAGGGCTTCTTTGAAAACCATGATCAACAAGGTATTTATCAATTTTCATGTACCATGCCCATGGAGCTTGTTTAAGGCCATAGAGTGCTTTCACGAGTCTGCAAACCTGGTGTTCTTTACCAACAACCTTGAAACCAGGAGGTTGCATCATATAGGTTTCTTCCTGTAGTTCACCATTTAGAAACACACTCTTGACGTCCATTTGATGGACTTTCCATCCAAACTGAGCTGTAGTAGTGAGGACAAGCCAAATAGTACTCATTTTGGTTGTAGGAGCAAAAGTCTTCTCATAATCAATGCCCTTTGTTAGTGAGAACCCTTTGGCTATTAACCGAGCCTTGTACTTATCAAGGGTTCCATCAACCTTGTACTTAACTTTATACACCCATTTGTAGCTAATGGGCTTCTTCCTAGGTGGAAGATCAGAAAGGACCCAAGTGTTATTCTTCAGAAGGCTATTATGTTCCGCTTTCATTGCCTGTTCCCACTCAGGTATGCCTTTAGCCTCAAAATAAGTTTGAGGCTCAGAGATGTTGTGAAGATTGGCCACGAGAGCAAAATTAACAGTATTTTGCTGTTTGCTCTTTTTCCGAGCAGTTCTACCCTCAAGTAATTCATCATCACGGAGATCACTTATGGTTTTTGAATACCATTTAGGCCTGAGAGTAGAAGTACCAATATCTAAAACAGGAGGAACAACATCATCAGGTGTGGCTAGAACAACATCAATTGGATTAGGATCCGGTTTGTCCCGAGGAGGGGTAGGTGGTGGATTTTGCTGAGGTGCTTGCACAATTGTAGAATCCCTTCGATTAGGTGGAGCTAGGGGAAGACAAACACCCAAATCAGAAGCCTGCATAGATTGATCCTCAAGGCACATAGAAGTAGAGGACAAAATGAAAGGCCCAGTAGTTTCATCAACCACAACATCACGATTGAAGATGAGACGAGTTTTATCTAGATCAATCAGCTTGTATGCCTTATGATTCTCATTGTAACCAATGAACATGAGTTTTTGGCGTTTGGAATCCAACTTAGTGCACTTGGCATCTAGAATCCACACATGAGCAGTAGAGCCAAAAACTTTCAAGTGGCTGACCTTAGGCTTGCGTCCAAACCATGCTTCTTTAGGAGTCATCTTCTTAACTGCATGAGTAGGAGAGTGGTTGAGAAGATAAACAACAGTATAAACTGCTTCAACCCAGTATTTCTTAGGAACATTTCTATGTTGTAGCATAGAACGAGCCATTTTAGTGATGGTGCGATTCCTATGTTCAATGACACCATTTTGCTATGGGGTGTATGGTGTGGTAAGTTGGCGCTTAATGTCATGTGCAGCACAAAAATTGGAGAAGTCATTAGAACAAAACTCCCCCCCATTATCAAACCTAAGAGTGACTATTGGAGAGCCTGACTCTTTTTCAACTAAGGCCTTAAACTGCTGAAACCAAACACTTCTGATTTGTTTTTAAGAAACTACACCCACATTCTTCTAAAATCATCAACAAATAATATAAAATACCTATAACCTGTAACTGAAGGAGTGTTCATTGGGCCACATAAATTAGCGTGAATCAATTATAATACCTTGGAAGCTCGCCATGAATCACCATCTGAGAATGGAGTCCGATTCTACTTTCTAGTCTGACAAGCCTTGCATACTCCATGATTTTGAGTCTCAATTGCAGGTAGGCCACCAACCAGATCATCTCGAGAGAGCTGAGAGAGATATTGCATATTCAGGTGCCCATAACGTTGATGCCAAAGACTGCTAATGGAAGTACTCTTGGCTGCTATAAAGTGCTCTTGAGAATCACCAAAATCAACAAGTCTATATAGACCATGATCCTCAAATCCCCGAACAACTAGAGTGTGAGTCTCTCTATCAACAATGTTGCATGTATGCGTGGTGAAAACAATATCTAGCTAAGGAGAGTGAGTCATGATTTGATTGACTAAAAGTAAATTTAGCTCCGTGCTAGGTACAAAGTATACATCGAGAAAAATTAAATTTCTCCCTCTAGAATGGATCTGCATGTTGCCCTTTTCGACAACAGTATACTCCTTGCCTCCTCCAAAGATAACAAAATATTTGAATGGCGTGTACTTAATGAACCAATCCCGACGATGAGTGAAATGTTGAGATGCACCTGAATCAATGTACCAAGCAGAGGATTTAACATGATCTGTTGAACTCTTGGCCATAAAGGCATAGAACATAGACTCCTGCTCAGTGTGCTCTACAACATGGGCTTTAGGTTTTGATTCGCTTGTTCTGTTCAAAAGCCAAGCGTTTTCGACAATCTTTTTTCATGTGACCATACTTATGACAATAGTTACATTGAACATTCTTCTTCTTGGAAGAATCCTGGGATTGCGCTTGACTGGTTTGCTAAGAGGGCTGATTCTTGCCCTTATTCTTTTGAAATGGCTTGGCAGGAAATGCCTGCTCTGTGGAGGATGAATTAGCACCGCTACCGAACTGTTGTTTCGAATGATCCTGCTGTAGAAGTATGGTGCAAAGATCTAAAAACTTTAGATCAACATTAGCTGAGGTAATGTTGGGCGTCTCAGTAAAGTGCTCATAAGATTTTGGCAGACTCTTTAGAGTGATGACTACCAGATCTTCCTCCATTTTCCGACCAATAGCCTCTAGCTGATCATGAATATCCTTGATTTTTGTCAAATGCGCCTACAAAGTTGTCTTCTCATCCATCATGATGGAAAACATGTTTTTCAAAAAGAACGCACAACTCCTATCGAATGTTTTATGTAGATCTTTCAAAAGATTCCAAATTTCTTTGGCTGATTTGCTAGACGACACCTAAGGCAACTGGTCATTAGTAACTGACAATTTAATAAGCATCATTGCTTCTCGATTTCGCTCATCAAATTTTTCTTGATCTTTACTGCTATTGTAGGACGTGTAGTGTTGCCCAACACAATTTGGTCAAGGCACCAATATTCAAAAATTGTCAGCATACGTTGCTTCCAGGTGTTGTAGTTGTGGCCATTGAATTTCTGACTGCCCTCCAGCATAATATGAGACAATGAGGCCATTGTCACAGACAAAATCTGATAGAAAAGAGGTAGAAATCTGACAGAAGTAGAAAAGGCACAAATCTTGAGGTCGCACAAATCCGACACAAGAAAAGACATGTTCAAAGAATAGAGAACACTCGTCTTTTAGAGCAGAGGGACCCATGAGCACCAGATAAAGGGGCCCGCAAATTCAGGAAATTAATACGCCTTCAAATTATTGAAATGAGAGAAAATGAGATTGCTCTCAAATTAGAATTTGGTCATTCACATTACACTGCAAAATCTATTACATAAAATTGCCTATATAAGGCCATTATTCCCTTATGAAACTAGTTACAGGAATATAATTTCCAAAACCAATTTCATTTATTAAATTAACAATAATATGTTAATTTATTTATTTAACTATATTATTTAACTATTTATGTCAAGTACTAAATTCTAACACCCCCGCTTAGTACTGACATAGAGAAAAAAACAGAATTTAGTACACATATTGTTCGTCATTTTGCATAAATATTGTAGTTAGTCTTTGCCATCTTTTCATAAATACTTGGACACTTAAGCCACACTTGAACCAGGAGCCAATTTTCTATACTACTCTATATAAGTTTATTCCATCTATACTGAAACATTTGGGTTATTCCTTAGAGCAGCTTTGGCATATATTGGCACAAGATAAATTCAGCAACTAACTGATATGTTCCTTGCGTAGGATGAATAACACATCCTAGAAAACACTGGTTGATGTATTTGAACATGTAATTGGAGTTTTCTCATTGCAAGTGGGCCCAAGCTCAATTAATCTTGTTCCACAGCAGCCCCTATCTGATGTCTCAAATCCGTATAACAGAGGATTTTTTATAAGTCTAAAAGATAGTCATAGATGTCTACGTACTCCACTCTCAAGCCTAGAAGACGAGCTTTCAATCCTTGGAGGATTTCCTTAAATTTTTGGTTGTGAGAAGATGAAATATCGTTGAATTCCTCAATACATCCATCTAGTTCTGATCGCCCATATAATGTTTTCTCCACCAACACGCATCCCAATGGAGGGAGCCCAACCATGCCCTAATGGTATTCACTCTCACAAATCGCTTGCAGGTGGGGGCCTGCAAGAAAATACGACCGCCGGAAAAGACATTCGCTGGAAAACAGAATGCCTGTGAAGTTTGGCGCTTCAATAATGTATGAGTATCATAGAACACATAATGCCCGTGAAGTTTAGCGCTTCAATATAGAATGCAAAATACAAAATGATATTGGAAGATTGATAAATCTCCTCCTCTCAGCCTCACGCTTGCTGTGTGAAAACTTCTCCTCAATCATTTGCGCTCTTCTACAAAACTTAAAATATATATATATTTTTTATTTTTCAGATTTTAAATATGAACATGAACAGAATGGAGGAAAAACAATGGAAGGAGTGACCAAGATGGAAATAGAGAAGAAATGCAAATGAGTGATGAATGTCACAGATTTGCACGTGGTTTGTGTTGCTCTTTTGTTGACAAAATGCAAGAATGGTGGACGAACATCAATGGCTGTTACACGTGGTCTGCGCTGTGTAGCCCTTGAAAGAACCGCTTTGGATGAAAGACAAACAAATGGAAGGCAAACAAAGAGATCAAGCAACCTGCTCTAATACCATATTGAAATGAGAGAGAAAATGAGATTGCTCTCAAACTAGAATTCGGTCATTCACATTACATTGCAAAATCTATTACATAAAATTGCCTTTATAAGGCCATTATTCCCGTATAAAACTAGTTATAGGAATATAACTTCCAAAACCAATTTATTTATTAAATTAACAATAGTATGTTAATTTATTTATTTAACTATTTATGTCATGTACTAAATTCTAAAACAAATTACCAACTATGTAGTGCGGATTAGACACGCCTTCCTAGGTCACAAAACGTGGCTTAGAAAAGGATGCGTGCAAGAGGTAGAAACAAAACCAACGCCCAATGAATATGTCAGATCAAGTGACGCCTCAAAAAATCACGAGCATGAGAGGACATGTTGCACAAAAACCGGAGGAAAGAATGTAGAGCTCCGATTGTCAAAAAACGGGAGGCCAAAACACGCGCAAAGGAAGAAATTGTGCCCAGAATAAAAAGCGTGTGCTTAGACAGACGTAAGAAAAAGTCACGCACATGAAGATGAGCCATGAACCAAAGAAAAAACGCAATCACAGGAAGACTTCACTGAATAGGCAGGAACTAGAAGATACTCGCGTGTGATCTTCAAAAAAGACGCGATCCTTGGTCAAAATGAAGTTGCTCAGACATCAAAAGAAAATCACATTTTTTAGAACAAAAGAAGATGCAAGAAGAATATTGCTCTAAGAGATTTTGAAAAAAAAAATACTTTTCCTTTCGTCCTGCTCTGATACCATGAAACAATGATTGAATGAAATCTTTGATATCTTAAATGAAGAGCCAAATGCTCTTCTTGTAGAGATTACAAAGCAGATGTTTCTAAAACCAGAGTTTCTAAAATAGAAACATTATCGAAGGAAAGTATAGAAAGAATCTAAGAATCTAATCTAAACTAATAGTTTACAAGATTACAATATTGAGCATTAATAAACTAATTTAATATTAATTTAATATGGTAGCATTTTCCCCAACCTCTACATGGATTGGTGGTCGAAATCAATTTAAGGAAGTTTCAGTCATAAGAGGAATGGATAAGGCAGCAAGGGTAGGGAATGCAGATACAACTTCTGCTATCTTATTATTAACTTGGACAGAGAAATGCAATGATTTAGCCAAGGTTGAAATTTGGGTGTAGAATCCTAGTGGCAAAGCCACTCAAGGTACACACCTGGGCAACTTATGCCCTGTTTTGATAGCCTGGTGGAAAAAGATAATGGTTCAGCCAATGAAGAAGAAGTGTGCTGGAGGAGTTTAGGGATGATTTAACATTCAAAAGATGTGCCTGAGTTTGTGACTTAATATATCCTTGAATCATTGGTGTGTTTCACTTAGCATTCAACCATCTTTCCTTTGTTATGCATAGATCTTATAACTGACTGCCAGTTTCCAACATGTAGGCAGAGTTGTACTGCGTTCTTGCCATCAAAAAGTGCACCTGACTTGTATTCTGTTCTCCTTCATGTTTTAGGCAAAATTTCTTCATTGTTTTGCCAGCTGATATGTGCCTCACCTTCTTGATATGCATTGGAGGAAAAAAATGATAGTCAAACCAAGAAAAAGGTGGGTCAACCTGCCTTACAACTTATATGCATGGCGGAAAAACTACTGCATGTGCCCTGCTCGTGTCCTTGTTCTTTCCTTTGTTTTCATCATTCTCTACTTTGCCTTCTTCCTTTGAACATTGTCATTGTGTACGCTTTATCAGCTTTTGGTGATCATTTTCCCTGCAAAAAGAAGGAAAAAAAATACAGACCATGACAAGATGACCTCAAAAACTTACTAGGAGGACCATAATTGACTTGGTATTGATGTAAATTCAAGGATCAACTGACAACAAACTGACATAAAGGGGCACAAACACTTAGTTTTGTATGGGTATCAATATTTCTCAGTATACGTCTTCTCAATAGAGTCACAAAAACATTTTTTTAGCTCATTGTTAATGTGAGCTACTCTTCTAGGGTTATCCACATGCCATTTTGGGTTCAATGCATAAGCTGACATATGTAAGGGTCTGTTCGTTTGGTCCATCTGTGATGAATGATGGGTCTAACTCTCATTGTAAAGTTGTATCTTGGTATCTCTCTGACAATCTTATCCCTCTCTGACAGTCTTATCCCTCACCTTTGTCAAAACATGCAGATAAATTTCTCATATTTCTCCTAGATAGGATTTGTTTTTTTTTTTAATTTTTTATTAGTGGATCACCTGGGATTAAGAAATTTTTACAATATGCAATCTGCTCATTAATCATCATTCAACAACTGACCCTTCATTTTCTTTCCCTCTTTAAATTTGGATTCCCTTAACTTCGGTTAGTCACTAACACAACTTTACTTTGCAAATCTCTTTACTTTCTTTCATTGTCTTATGATTCCTTGGATGTAACACATTAGTAACCAAATACTTTTCCAGTCATCTTTTCATTCTAATTTCATTATAGAGTGATAACATTAAAATTTTAAAATATGTTTTCTGTTTCTTAATGTCATTTTTGCACATTGCAAATCAAATTTAAGCTTTTCACCTTCTGATTTGTTTTTGTTCCATCTTATGTGCATACAGTTTTCTTATAAAACTTTTCTTGTTCTGTTGAGAGTGAAATTGTATGCTCAAATTAAATTCCTAATACTCTAGCTATATGCATGGTTACATCTAAAAAGTTTTATTTTGAAAAGCTTGTTCTCAATAAATTATACTTATGAATATGCTTCCAGGTGATTGTGACAGAATTTAGTGAGCTTGACGGAACTCATTATTTGGATCCACGAACTGCTCAAGTTGCAACTGTCAACCATGTTAAACAAGTAAGCTATTTGTTTGGTTTGTGTATTTACATATTTTAGTTTAGATGCAAATTAGACAGAAACCGTGTGTCAAGGTTGCTAGGGTATGTGTTGTGGGGTTCAGGTGATATACAAAAGATATACTTACTAAAAGATATACTTGTTTGATTTATTGATAATTACTGCAAATTAAATTGACTATATAGTTTTAGCTAAAATGTTGTCAGTGATAAATTTAATTAAAAATCAGACTGATTGATCATGATCCTTGAGCAATCTTTTAAGTTTAATAATTATACTTGAAAACTGCTAATTTTTAGTGCAATAAAAAATGTATATAATATATTATAAATATAATTATTCTATACAACTTGTTATTCTGATATTCTTACTGGTTAACTGACTGTAGTCATGCTTTACAATGTATGTGTGCATGCGTGTCTGTGTGATGTTGTATTATGCAGTTGAATAACAACTGTGGTAATGTAAAAATTAAGGATTTTTCACTACCTTTTATTAAGGACATGAATAACAAGCATGCGGAAGAAATTCTTGCATGTTGAAGCTGGGAAGAAAACGTTATTCAGGATCTGAAAGCAAAAGAAAACATATAATCAGAAGTATTTACTTAACCACATACATGGTATTTTCAAAGAATTGTTATGAACTATGAAGCAATAAGTGTGTAGATAAGGGAAAGGCTTGAGGTATATAAATCCCTCAGATAATGTATATAACAAATTTGTCAAGAAATAAAATAAGTATCCTATAAAACCTTGCCACTAATTTAGTGACATACTGAGAAAATTCTCCCCCCAATAAATGCATTCCCTTCCTCTATTACTCAACAAGCCTAGCAATCTAGATACATATGAAAAATATTATTGTACGATAAATGAACTTAGCTGACTTAAGTGTTGATTTTATTGCAATGTAGCTTAACAAGTTTAATGTTCTGAAAATAGTATTGTCTATAAATAGAAGCCTTCCAAAATCAAATTCTACTGCCTATTACATGCTGGTCTCTATGGTTCTCCAGTTCTACATATTTACATACTCAAAATAGACTTACTAAAAATAGTAAGTTCACTTCAAACTCAACAAAATGCCAAATTGAGTAGAACACATGACTAACTATAAACAGTAAGTGCTTGGAAAGGTTGAGGGATTCAAATGCATGTCACACCACCCTGGAGATCTCTAAAAACCTAGAAAAACCCAGAAACCTTTCTTGCATGCAAGGAACTAGAGAGAAATGCATGTTACCTTATCTCGAAGCTCTCCAAAAACCCAAAAAAATCCATCAGACATGCAACAAAACTCTTATGTTACACCATCGTCGGGGACGGGGGGACGAGTTTCCGGGATGGGGGGACAAAGGGGCCTCAATTTGGGGACGGTGGGGGGATGGCGGGGGGACGGCGGCGGGGGGGCGGGGGTTGTATATACTATATACTATACATATGGTACGTAAAATGCTAGTTATGAAAAGATGTATAAGACTATTAAGAAGTAAAATAGCAAAATTGCAAATGCCAAATTGAAATACTAAATAGTAAATACTTGAACATTGAACATTGAACAATGAACATTGAAGTTTTCAATATCGAATTACTAATGAAAAATCAGAATAGAATACTCAATACTACAATTGTCGAACCGGCAAATGGAAGATTTCTATTATATGATATCAAAAATATCTAATCATAAAGATGATTACAATGAGTAGCATGATATCAAAACAAGTACAAATCAAAATGTCAAATAATTAAAAAATGTGTTAATTTTTTTTTTAAACCATGTGATTTAAGTTGCTGCCATGGGGGACGCCTGGGCGTCCCCGGGACGCTCGAGGGACGCACAGGCGTTTCGCCGTCTCCGACGCCGGACGCCCTCAAGGTCTGGCGGGCGAAGCCACCAAACCGGTATGCCATTGAAACTTGGGAACGCTGGCCCCAGCCTGGACGCCCCGCCGGGACGCCGGGGATTTAGGGGACGCTGGCCCCTGGTACACACCTAGAAAACTCTCACATGCAAACCTTCAAAACCTCCTATAAAATAGGAAACCCTAATTTGCACTTCAGACTAGCCTACGGGTTTCCAAAAATAGGCCAATTCCCAATGAAGAGTGTAGAGCTAAAATGGGGACATTATAGTCCGCCCTTCCCAAAATTGCTTGTCCTCAAGCAATACCACTACACTCCAAACAAAGATACAGATCCACACCAAGCCAAGTTGGATCCTAGGGTCACGAGTCCAAATTTGAAAAGACCCACTACGTTGATGCTGCATCATATTGATCACACAATCATAGCCAGTATACCAAAACTGCACTTTCCTCCTTTGTAACCTCGAATAGTTGCAAAACATGTGACTAGTACTGAAAAACCAAGAGGAACTGAAATCAAAACATTGCAGCATCACAGACCCTAAAGTCTTCGAGGAGTTAATATCATCAATGCCAATGACTATTAGCATCCTAGGCACAAGTAAAAATGATCTAAGTAACTCAACAATATTCTTATCAGCCAAACTTCTCAAAGCATTAAACAGAGTCACAACTGCAAAAGTGACTCCATCAAAGCTATTTGCAAAGGAAAAAACAGCTCTTTGCAACATCATAGCAGCCTCCTCAAAACTCTTCAAGGATGTATAATGCCTTCTCAGATGAATACAAACATATTCAAGAAGACACTTGAAATCTTCCACAACTCCCTCTCCAAAAATCTCAGTATGACGAACCAACTTAGTCCAAGGTTCGCTGCCCCAATCATGAGTACCAAAGAATGTGCATTGGTAACTATTGGAAAGAACTCGAACTCTATCCAATGACTGATTTTGATCAGTCTGAGCCACCATTTTTCCCATTTGAGGCCAAAAATCATCTCTGGAAAGAGATTGTGAAGTGAAAATATGAGTGTACCAGCTGCCCACTAAGTTTAAAATGAATGAGTCAACATTTGATTTAAGAGAAATCGACATACTAAGAAATGAACAACAGCTGCCATACTGAAAATCCTCATTCATTTTGACCAATCTGCTCATATTCAAAGCTGGAAACACCCACTCTAATAGCTCCACCATGGCAAAGAACCATTCTTTGCTCCAATATCTTCTTCGAAACACCGATTGATGATCAGAAATATTCATCAATTGGCCGATAAAGAAGGTAGCAGCACATATGGAATATATATTTTGACACTTATCACTCCAACATACCTTCTTTACACACATGATAATCTTTGTCAGGACAAGCTGAAAATCTCATACTCCAAGGAAAGTCAAATACCGATTGATGCTCGTATCCCAGATCATAAGTTTGGAAGAACCATTCTGCAAACGGAGAATTACTCTAACTTGAATCCTCTGATCTATACACTCTATCTGAATCATTACTTCCTGAAACTCAAAGAAGTATTCAACAAATCTGGATTCTCTAAAGAGATTGAATCCAATACTATGAGGCATGAATTCCTGAAAAGATTCAAAGAAATCATCTTCAAATTCTATGATATGTTCAGTCCCACTCTTGGGAGGTCTCCCAAGGGATATGCTGCTAAACACTTTACTCTGCTTTGTGATTAGGACTGAACATCTCAATGATAGTGCCTCTTGTCTCTCCATTGGATTGATGGTAGAATCAAACATTCTGCTGCCGATTCAACTTGGATCGCGATGTGAATCATCCTCCTCATCCCTGAAAGACACAATGAGATCTCGATTAGACAATCCTCAATACTATCTTCTTCC